>OV277871.1:67338063-67439623 GCA_922989275.2 Gari tellinella | reverse complement strand
CATGCACATTCGCTCCATAAAATGGCCCCTGCACGCACCCGTAATTTGCGAAGGGTTGAAAGAAAGAGGATTGTTCGGAAAAGAATGCGGCTACTCAAAGACAGGACCAACCCACTTAAAGAGCTGAATGAGGCTGATGATTTTTAAAGATTCAGGTTCCATCCGGCAACCATCTACATCATTTTGGGCCAGCTAGACTTGGCGACAGCAGCGACTCTGAGGAATATACCACTCCCACCAGTGTAGTGACACTTTCGGTTGGGCTGAGATAGATATATCTGGCAGATCCAGGGTCCATGCTTATAAAGCGTTTGGGTTGAGTCTGAAATAATTCTCAAGCATATGATTTTTCAGATTTGAGCCTAGGCTCGAAACTGACACTCAAATACTTGAGAACGCACTCAGACTCAACTAAAACGCTTTATAAGCGCTGGGCCTGATAGTGGACTCTGAAAACCTAAGTGGGCCGACGGCTGTCCAGAAAGTGCATACGAACAGCGATATCGGCAATAAAGCAAGACAGCCAGGCGATATCTGCAATAAAGCAAGACAGTCAGGCGATATATGCAATAAAGCAAGACAGCCAGTCGATATCTGCAATAAAGCAAGACAGCCAGGCGATATCTGCAATAAAGTAAGACAGCCAGGCGATATCTGCAATAAAGCAAGACAGCCAGGCGATATCTACAATAAAGCAAGACAGCCAGGCGATATCTGCAATAAAGCAAGACAGCCAGGTGATATCTGCAATAAAGCAATACAGCCAGGCGATATCTGCAATAAAGCAAGACAGCCAGGCGATATATGCAATAAAGCAAGACAGCAAGGCGATATTTGCAATAAAGCAAGACAGCCAGGCGATATCTGCAATAAAGCAAGACAGCCAGGCGATATCTGCAGTAAAGCAAGACAGCCAGGCGATATCTGCAATAAAGCAAGACAGCCAGGCGATATCTGCAATAAAGCAAGACAGCCAGGCAATTCGTAAAATGAAGCTGTCCTAGCCAATCAAGACTTTTTTCATATTGCCGATAATATAGTAATGGCTTCCCTCCTTGGTGCTCAGGACTTCGGGTATTTGATAAATAAAAACCGACATTTTATAAACCATAGGATGTCATAGCAAGAAATGGTTTACTATTACAGCGCTCCCTCTCTACAGCGGCCCTCCCAACAACGACCCCCTCCTTACAACGACCCTTGTCGCAGTTCCCTAAACAGGGACAATTGTGTCCAACCTATTCACGACTGCAATGTCGTCTGCTTAAAATTGTCGTATGCTGTTTTTCTCAAAGTTACATAATGGATATTTTGACAGAAACAACTTCCTGACGAGTGACAAACAGCTTGAATCCAGATCAGACGCTGCGTTACGCGGCGTCTGATCTGGATTCAAGCTGTTTGCAAATGTTATCCGATTTCACTCCCTATAACGACTCCCTCGGAACAACGCACACATTATTTGTCTCCCATTGGATGTCGTTGTAGAGAGGGAGCGCTGTATCTTTTTGCTTAATATAGAATAAAACAATGCAGAAAACTCCTACAGGGGCTACTGCATTATATATATCCTGAATATAGCTGCCACGTGTCTCTAGATATCTCCAGTTTTACCCTTTCACCGCTTCACTGTCGTCTGCTTAAATTTTGTGGTTTGCAAGATCGTTTCAAAGTAAGATTCAATGCAGTAACACTTAAAACATATTAATACGAGTGTCAGACTGTTTGGGGGCTGATCAGACATATTAATACGAGTGTCAAACAGTTTGGGGGCTAATCAGACATATTAATACGAGTGTCAAACAGTTTGGGGGCTGATCAGACATATTAATACGAGTGTCAAACAGTTTGGGGGCTGATCAGACATATCGATACGAGTGTCAAACAGTTTGGGAGCTGATCAAACATATTAATACGAGTGTCAAACAGTTAAGGGGCTGATCAGACATATTAATACGAGTGTCAAACAGTTTGGGGGCTGATTAGACATATTAATACGAGTGTCAAACAGTTTGAGGCTGATCAAACATATTAATACGAGTGTCAAACAGTTGGGGGCTGATAAGACATATAAAAACGAGTGTCAAACAGTTTGGGAGCTGATCAAACATATTAATACGAGTGTCAAACAGTTTGGGGGCTGATCAGACATATTAATACGAGTGTCAAATAGTTTGGGGGCTGATCAGACATATTAATACGAGTTTCAAACAGTTTGGGGGCTAATCAGACATATTAATACGAGTGTCAAACAGTTTAGGGGCTGATCAGACATATTAATACGAGTGTCAAACAGTTTGGGGGCTGATCAAACATATTAATACGAGTGTCAAACAGTTTGGGGGCTGATCAGACATATTAATACGAGTGTCAAACAGTTTGGGGGCTGATTAGACATATAAATACGAGTGTCAAACAGTTTGAGGCTGATCAAACATATTAATACGAGTGTCAAACAGTTTGGGGGCTGATAAGACATATAAATACGAGTGTCAAACAGTTTGGGAGCTGATCAAACATATTAATACGTGTGTCAAACAGTTTGGGGGCTGATCAGACATATTAATACGAGTGTCAAACAGTTTGGGGGCTGATTAGACATATAAATACGAGTGTCAAACAGTTTGAGGCTGATCAAACATATTAATACGAGTGTCAAACAGTTTGGGGGCTGATAAGACATATAAATACGAGTGTCAAACAGTTTGGGAGCTGATCAAACATATTAATACGTGTGTCAAACAGTTTGGGGGCTGATCAGACATATTAATACGAGTGTCAAACAGTTTGGGGGCTGATCAGACATATTAATACGAGTGTCAAACAGTTTGGGGGCTGATAAGACATATTAATACGAGTGTCAAACAGTTTGGGGGCTGATCAGACATATCGATACGAGTGTCAAACAGTTTAGGGGCTGATCAGACATATTAATACGAGTGGTAAACAGTTTGGGGGCTGATCAGACATATTAATACGAGTGTCAAACAGTTTGGGGGCTGATCAGACATATTAATACGAGTGTCAAACAGTTTGGGGGCTGATAAGACATATAAATTCGAGTGTCAAACAGTTTGGGAGCTGATCAAACATATTAATACGAGTGTCAAACAGTTTGGGGGCTGATCAGACATATTAATACGAGTGTCAAACAGTTTGGGGGCTGATCAGACATATTAATACGAGTGTCAAACAGTTTGGGGGCTGATCAGACATATTAATACGAGTGTCAAACAGTTTGGGGCTGCTCAGACATATTAATACGAGTGTCAAACAGTTTAGGGGCTGCTCAGACATATTAATACGAGTGTCAAACAGTTTGGGGGCTGATCAGATATATTAATACGAGTGTCAAACAGTTTTGGGGCTGATCAGACATATTAATACGAGTGTCAAACAGTTTGGGGGCTGATCAGACGATTTAAACTGTTTGCAAACGCGCCTTTAGGCGTCATTGAGAGTGAAAGCGTTAAGTAATGATCGCTTAATACAAGTTTTACTATGCACGGCAAAAAAATGCGTTGTTGATTGACACTTACAAATAAGAGGTTCTATTATATCCGGTTTAAAAGTAACGCAATGCAAACTTAATGTTAAGGAGCCCTCTGATCAGAGTCTACACTGTTTGCATAGGACAAGTGTACTCTTTATAGGTGTATGCTTTGTTCATGACGAGTATACTCGTCGCTAGGACTTAATATGTTAAGACAAGTGAGCTGAAGACAGTTTGATATGAATGTCAAAGAATATTGGCCCTGAACGTAGACTAAGTTACTTTACATCTGAGTTTTATCCAAACCGTTTGCATTGCGATCGTATGATAACATTGTTGTTAAAGTGAAACGGTTAACATACTCAACCCTAGCGACGAGTATAATCGTTATTAACAATACACTTGGCCTAGGCAAACAGTGTAGACACAGGTCAGTATTTCTATATTTTCTTAGAGTCTATACTGTTTGTAAACGTTGCAATAAGTACAATGTAAACACAATTTTATTTAGTCAAAATGGAATAGACTTAATTAGAATTGAGAATTTATCTGTTGACAGTTTAAAGTCCCATTGTGTTTTCAGACCTTTTCTCAATGCCTGAAATACAATAACGGTTAATAATAATGTTTGAACATTCATATGGGCCAAACTGATCTATGAAATGATGAAGACGGACCTAAATCACCAAAAAGGGCGATTTAAAATAGAACGTCTGAAATAAACATTTCCACACGGCTTAGTATCACGTGATACAGCCGAATACACCTTCACTGGGGGCAACCGTATACCTACCTCCGCCCGTCCATCCATCAGTCAGTTAGACTATCACACTTTTTTGTCCGCTCTCTAACTCAACTAATTTTTATCCGATCTTCCACAAACTTGCAGAAAATGTTCATTGATATAAAATCAAGGTTCAGTTTGATTACTACTAAAATCGCATAAGGTCATTTTGAGTTATTGCCTGTTAATTAATAAAAAAATGACTTTTTCAGTCATTTTTGCACTCTAAAACAAACAGCTTTTATCGGATATTCACCAAACATGCTGGAAATATTTATTTATATAAAATTCAGGTCTAGTTTGATTATTACTAAAATCGCATGTGGCATATCTGAGTTTTTGCCCTTTATGTATTAAAAATGACTGTTTTTAGCAAGTTTTGCTCTCTAACACAAATACGTTTTATTGGATCTTCACCAAACTTGCTGAAAATGTTTATTGATATAAAATCAAGGTTTAGTTTTATTACTACTAAAATCGCATAAGGTATATGTGAGTTATTGCCTGTTTATTAATAAAAAATGACTGTTTCAGTCACTTTTGCACTCTAACACATACAGTTTTTTATCGGATATTCACTAAACTTGCTGAAAATGTTTATTTATATAAAATCAATGTTTGGTTTGAATACTACTAAAATCGCAAAAGGCATGTCTGAGTTTTTGACCTTTAAGTATTAAAAATTAATGTTTCAGCATTTTTGCTGTCTAACACATACAGTTTTTATCAGATTTTTTTCTTGACCTAGATTTAATACCAATACACATTGTCAGCAAGTTTGGTGAAGATCCAATAAAAAGTGTTTGTGTTAGAGAGCAGAAAATGCTGAAACATTCATTTTTTAATTATTCAAGGGCAGTAACTCAGACATGCCTCATGCGATTTTGCAAGTTATTGAACTTGACCTAGATTCTATACTAATAAACATTTGTAGCAAGTTTGGTGAAGATCCAAAAAGAAGTGTTTGAGTTAGAGAGCGGACAAGGCTGAAACAGTCATTTTCGTTCACCCCCAGTGAATGATATTTACACATTTTGAACCCTGTGCCTACTGGCCGTAACTTTACGGAGTTTACAAACTGTTTGAATCTAGAAAGACGCCGCGTCACGCGGCGTCTCATCTGGATCAAAACTGTTTGACACTCGTCTTAAGGTTTGTTTCATTGAAACAAAGAATAAATCTAAACTGAACAAATTTTGCAGACGACAATGTCAAAGCAGACACCTGTGCAGCAGAATAAGGGTCAACCGGTTCATTTCCAGCGCTCCAGGTAAACGGGAGTAATATGAACTAATCCAACGTTTTCTCACTCATTTCAGTACCGAATGCTATGGTGTTACTACTGATTAAACCGTCTCTTCGAGACAATTTTAATGAGTATGACATCATTGGGTTTAAAAGCAGAAATAAAGAATTTTAGTTTTCGAAATACTTCCGTTATCTGGAGCCCTGTATTTACAGAGTTGTCTTTCTTTCCATTCACAAGGGAGGCTCTTTAATTTGTGCTTCACAAAAAAAATAAAAATAAAAATTAAAAAGCGAATTTCTAAAAGCCGGTATTTCTGAAAGAATCACGTCCAATGTAGTTCAAATGGGACTATAAACAACCGTTTTATGCAGGTTTCTCAAAAACACAATGCGGCTTTAAGGGTTAAGTGAATTCAATACCACCTAAACTCCCTGACACTCTATCATTAAGGTTGATGGCCTTCAAAACAGTCTATTGAACATTGTACTAACACTTTCATGATAAAATTTATCGTGAGGGTTTTACCCTTTCCCCGCCAAAGTGTCGTCTGCTTAGATATTGTTGTCTGAAATCTCGTTTCAAAGGTAAATTTAAGGCAGTTTGTTAAACAAAATTTTGATACGAGTGTCGTAAAAGCGCTTTTGGGCGTCATTAAGAGTGAAAGGGTTAAATACCTCTATCATTCTCATTCTTTTAACCTATTGCCCCCTGAAACCTTCAATGGACAATTCCAATGTCTTATTAAGTCTAGTCCATTTATTACTATTTAGGCTGATTTTAACAGTATATTGTAAAAAGACAAAAGAGGGCTTCTAATCTGGGTTTACACTGTTTGCATAGGACAAACGTACTCTTTACAAATAAACTGCTATTACTGACGAGTATACTCGTCGCTAGGGTCGAACTGTAAATTATAACATACCCATATTTGAAAGATAAAACCGGGCTTAGTTATATTTTAACTTAAAAACCTTTTAACGCCGAAGATGCAAAAAGTCGACTTTGCAAACAGTTTGAATCCAGATCAGACGCCGCGTAACGCGGTGTCTAATCAGGATTTAAACTGTTTGACGATCATTTCGATTGTTCTGAAGTCATACTACCCTAAAGCTAACTTTGAAATGATATTGCAGATAGCAACAGTTGAGGCTTGAAGCAGACGAGAATATGGCGGTGAACGGGTAAAAACCTCACGATTATTTTGACGATTAATTAAACTTGGAATAGATGTCGGCTTACGAAAGTTTGAGAAATTGACATTCTTGTTTTAGTTTAGTCTTAAGTTTGACATACAGTAAAACCCCTCTAAACCGGACATGTGAGGGGACAACAAAACAATCCTGTTTAGAAGGGGTTCCAGTTAAGCGGGGTCTTTAGTGCTTTAGTGTAGGAATAAACCAAAGACGTAATAGGCGTATTTATGGTGTAATGGGTAAAAATAAAGAGGTGTTGGAAACGGGAACAACACTTTTGTCCGGTTTAAAGAGAATTCCGGTATTTAGAGGTCATGTTTGGAGGGTTTACACTGTAACATTGTTCGATATATCGAGGTTAGAGGTATAGCTTCAAATACGGACAATATTGAAAATACTATAACAGTATATATCTCCAGCCATCTCTTTGCTAAAATATTTCAACGTTTGTCCGCCTCATCATAATATAATCAAACTTTGATATGTCGTACTCGCTTAGTCGATATTTCCATATTTCAATAGTTTGATTTTATAGATTGATCGCAATGTCTCCCGAACTGTATATCAGTAATTCGAAACAGTGTTATATGCGTTCTTCTGATATCAAGCGTTTCTACGTGTATCTGCACAGTAAAATACAATAGTCTGTATCAGCCACCTTGCATCAGCCACCTTGTAATTTAACTCCAGCCTCGTTTTCGATTTATTTTGCCGTCATTTACGTACATGTACATGTTCCGCGCTACTCTTTGTGGCATACAATAGTTCTTGTTCTGCTTCAAATAACTAATGTTTCTAGATATAAAGTGACAACCTTTTAGGTGTGTATTTACAGAATGTAATAAACACATCAAAAGTTGGCAGTGCGTTACATTGTGTTGTATTCAGTTCTCGACATTTTTGGCGGAAACAACCGATCAGACTCGCGCCAAGACTCGTCAGATCGGCTATTTCCGGATTTCCGGCAAAAACGCCTCGATCCGAATACATCACGCCGTATCGCACTGCCAACTGGTAATGTGTATTTATTTACCAGGAAACCATAGTGTAACCTCCAAAACATGGGCTCTCTTAACCAATTACCCTATAAATACGCACTTTTTCGTCTTAAATTTATTCCTCCACTGAAGAAAACAGTTCAACTTTACTGTAAGAAATATTTCTATATCCTAGCAGTTTTTAGCTTAACGCTGGTTGAAAGTATAGCAGAATGAGCAATATATAGATCCTAATATACTTGGTCCATGACTTTGAAATAAAACAAGAGGGCATTGAAGGTCCTGGTAAAGATCACCTGAGGACATTTGAACCTGGTGTTTTTACCTTTAGGCGTTTCTATGATAAGACCTCATGACCTAGTTTTTAATCCCGCATGATCCATATTCAAACTTTGATTTAAATGAGACAAACATTTTGATCAAATTTCATGAAGATCTAATGTGATTTGTAGAGTCAAGAGTGTTAATGAGGTTTTCTATGATTTGACCGACGTCGTTTTAAACCCGACAAAAACCATGTTCAACCTTGACCTAGACTATAATGAGGAAAACATTTTGAAACCAGGCTCCAATGTTATAAAGCTTTTGAGTTGAGTCTGAAGTTGTTCTCAAGCATTTGATTGGTATTTCTATTGTGCGACCTAGTGATCTAGTGTTTTACCGCTGGTGACCTGTATTCGAAACTGACCTTGATTTTTTAAGGAAACATATATACGTATTAATTTGTAGAAACTTAGAAAGATTAACTGCACACTATTGTCTATAGAGTGTGCACAAGGTTTTTCTAGGATGTGACCTAGTGACTAATATTTGAACCAACATAACCCATTATCAAACTTGACCTATATTTTATTGTGGCAAACATTTTGACAAAGTTTCATTAAAATCTAATGAGATTTGAAACGTCTAGAGAGCTAACATGTTTTTTCTGTTATCTGACATAGGGACCTAGTTTTTGGAAGAACAGGACCAACATTTAAACTTGGCCTAGATTTTAAAATGGCAAACATTTTTACAAAGAATCATCAAGATCTAATCATATTTGGACAGTTTACAAAATATATATACATGACCTACATGTAGATGTTATTGCGGCAAAAAGTATGACAAATCTTTTGACAAATGGGACTTGTAGCTTCTATAGTGTTAATAACGTTGTTTTCTATTATTGACCTTGTGACTTAGATTTTGACCGCACATGACCAAGTTTAAAACTCAGCTTAGATTTTGTTGAGATCAACCTTTTGACCAAGATTTATGAAGATCTAAGTAGATTTGTAGCATCTAAAGTGTTGACAAGGATTTTCTATCACATGACCTACTGACCTTGAGTTTGACCGGACATGACCCAAATTCATACTTGATCTTAATCTAAATAAGACAATCATTTTGACCAAATTTTTTAAGATCTAATGAGTGATGTTGCCTCTAGAGTGTTAACAAAGTTGTCCTATGATTTGACCTAGCGACCTAGTTTCGGACCGGTCATTACACACTATTCATGTTATGTCCTCTTTATAAACTATCTATTGATACAGGAATATACCATATACACTCAACCACTTTAAAAACGCAACGTTTTCAAACCCTATTTTTAACGTGTTCCTGAAAAGTATGCAAAAAGGTAACACGATATCATAATGTGCACGTGCATCAATTTGTTCTTTGCGTCAATGTGTTGTGAAATCATTCAAGCGATAAGTGTATCTGACGCAATCAATGAAATTCAATGATTTCCACGTGCACATTTTCCTCGTAGTTCTCAGCAATACTTTTACACCAAATGGACTCTTGTGAGACTCAGGAGTAATAAAAACACAGCATGTTAAAAAAATTATCTGTTTTGGCCATGCCACGTCGTTTTGAAAATAAGCGCTAACGCGCAATTAGCCCGATGACGACTGCTTTGTCAGCTCGCACCACATCAAGGGCATTAAATTGTAATATGCCGATAATTATGAGACTTCTTCAACGATGGCAAACTCCTGGCGGTGGTTTTGAGCATCAACTATCAGGCAGGCCAACAGTAACGTATCTTTCGTCGTCAGGACGTCAATATCAGAACGTCACATATGAGAGTTTGCTATAAACAGCCACATGAACCACAATACAGAAACGTGGAAGTCATGGGTAAGTTTCCCGCAAAACAGTATCGCTTTTTCACAATTCGTTTAAGAAATATTTATTGACAAACAATTGTGACTTTGCTATTTTTTATTCATCACGCTATTTTGACTTAATATGCCGGTGTAACGCAGTAAAATGACCCACCCGTACAAAATGGCCCGGGTCCTTATACTACGTAGAGAAATGACCCCAGACCGTAGAATAAGGACCCCATCGACTTGTAGTAGAATGACCCCCATCACGCAGAGGAATGACCCCCGTAGAGAAATGACCCCCCTTTTCAGCTTAACTGCTATTACTGCTGCTGCTGTTTATTCTACTACTACTGCTGTTATTGCTGTTTGTGCTGCTGCTACTACTACTTCTGCTGCTGCTGCTTCTACTTCTGCTATTGTTGTTACTGCTGAGACTACTACTACTTCCGATACTGTCGCTGCTGTATAACCCCTACTGCTGCTACTTATACGACTATCATTACTACTGCTACTATTACCTTTGTTTGCTTGATTGTGCTGGGTTTTAAGTTTTTAACGCACTGCAACGCTGAAGGGTCATATAGAGCCGATATATGTATACAATATTTAGACGTACAATGGCTATACATACAAGTCTGAAAACCTGAATATGTTTGTAGCACGGTTTGTCCACAAGTTATCGATACACCTTTGCATGTCCTTGTTCCAATGCATTCAAGACAACGCTCTCATTTAAAATAGAGATTTGAAAGAATCAAATGATAAATAAAAGCTTATATAGAAACATCCATCCTTTGGAAAATGCATTTCATTTAATAATACAGTGCTCCCTCTACATGAACAAATAGTATGTGTATTGTTCGGTGGGAGTTGTTATAGGGAGGGCAACTGGTTAACATCGCAAACAGCTTGAATCCGGAGCAGACGCAGCGTAACGCGGCCTTTGATCTGGGTTCAAGCTGTTTATCACATTATTAGTTTTTTCTGTCCAAATGTCCTTTATCTGACTTTGAGAAAAACAGCAGACGGTATTGCAGACGTGAAATGTTAAACATATTTTGTCTTGTTTCATGAACAGCGACAAGCGTTGTTGTGATGAGGGACTCATTCTTGGGAGGCCTGTTGTAGACAGGGAGCACTGACTATACGTCGACATCTCACCCCACTTGTACATCCGAGCTGTTGTCCGTTCATAACTGCAAGTCGAACATAGTAGACACATACCATAAATGAGTCTTCTACGCGTAGGGTCTGACTCTACAATGTTCGTAACCAAACTGTAAATTCATGTTCTTCTTGTGTATCAATTATACTGAAAGAAACTTTGAATTCTCAACGATTATTCGAGCTGAATGTTAAGTAAATGGCATCTCCTCATATAGTTTTAAAGATACCCATTTAAAACTGATCACATATGGAGATGATTTCAACACGCCTTTTTCTCTAGTTTAGATTAATCGTCTTTTAGAGACGTTTTTAATAACATTTATTTCAGACTTTTTAACGGTTTAACAATTACTTGACATTCAGTTTTTGACTCATCTCCATGTAAGTTAAAAATTAAAACAACAACGACAATAAAATTACAACAACTGAGTTCAAAGCCGATGTCACAAGGTCAAACTTTTCGCACGGATGGAAAGGTGTTGTCCATATATACTCAGCAAAAATAGAAACTTTACATTGGATTCAAATGTGTATAATTCTGTCTACAAACACAATTTTGCAGAAATCTTAGTGTTTTTCAAAACTTTGGATCAATGTCTGTAAGTTTTTGACAATGGTGATGAAAACAATCCAAAAGCCACGTCGTGATTTGACGTCAAAATGCATAGGGGTCGATTTCAAAATTATCAGAGATGTGTACATGTACGCAAGATGTGTTTTATTCATTTTACGGTTTCATTTTAAATGACTTTTTTGCATAAAGACAGTTCAGTAGCGCGAATGCTCACCGTCGCACCTCATGCAAGCAACACTCCGTCTCTGATGCACCGTCTAATGACGTCATCTGGAATGCCATGCCATTTTCGTAATCGAGCATTTCTGAGGTTGTTGGTCGTGTAAATCTGGTGTTTGTTCCGCATCCGTCGCCATCTTTACCCTCTACATGCTCTATTGGTTTCAAATATGTTGATACCACATGCCATGGCATGACGTTGACGTTATTCTGGGCTTTGTAATTGCAGTTAAGATCTGCGCTGAATGCGGTCTATGGGTACGGATAGGACCGTGGCATTGCTTCAGACGATTCCTGATTGTCTCGGCAGCGATCCCAAACCGCCGAGCAGTAACCGTTGCTGGGATTGAACAGTTACGTCGATACGTTAACGTAAGAGTGCGGTCGTCTCTATGTGACGTCAACGATCTCAGACGATCCTGGACTTACCCCGTAACTCTATAACGAGTAGTTAGGATATGAATTTTCTATCATATGCCTCCAAAATGACGCCCAGCATCAGTTGCTAACGCACCCGCCGTAAGCATGCCAAATGGCCTGAATTCTGTTATTTTCAGAAAGCTGTGACATCTCAGTTTTGAAACGCAGGTGTTTACAATTTTGTTTTTTCGGTGTTTGGCTCAAGCCTGCGTGTGTCTGTTGCATTAAATAAACTTGAAATAAACCTGACTCTGTCAACTCGCCGTCAGAGTTAAAAACCGGAAGCGGAAAGCGTGCTACGTCGTGCGCGATACAAATTAGCGAGTGTGTGGCTCGGTATGGTCTTTATCGATAACCCCATTATGAAATGTACGTATATTTTATGAAACGTCATTAAACATCGCTCAAACCGGCTTTAAAGTATGTAAAGTTTCTATTTTTGTTAAGTATATATACACCATAACATGAACATCAAATATGAAAGCAATACTCCAAGGAACATATAGGTGATGAGCATTTTCTTAATTATTGTTAGCCGTTCACGACGGCACCGACGACGAATACGCCGGGGATATAGCATAATCTTCGTACAGGCGAGCTAAAAAACGTACAGCAAGATTAAGGCATTCAAATTTGTTTGACAAGTTTTTACAAGGGCTCAAGATAAGAGGTAGTAAACTGAATAAATCAAACATTTTCTCAATCAATCCTATTGTGTTACTACAAATTAGAATCTTCTCGAAAATAATATTCTAATGAGTAGTGACACCATAGGGTGTAATGCAGAAATAAAGAGTTTAGGTTATGAAATACTCCTCTTTACACCATTGGACTACGGTACCAGGGGTCGTGAGTTCGATCTTTCGCTGGACCAGCGGTCTGACTAGGTTTTGTTTTTCTGAATCCCCGATGATGTACATGAATGTCCTTGAGCAAGACATGTACCGCAAATTGCTCCTCTCCACCCAGGGGTTAAAATGGGTACATGTGAAGGGTCTGAGTCGGTACTGCGGCTGAATTTGACTGCGCCATATGTTAGCAGTGCTCAATATTGTAGGCAAAATGGCTCAATGATCAGGGGAGTATATGTACAGTCGACTGAGCGGTCATTCGGACTGAAAGTAGACTTTAACTTGGTATATTATTACTCTTAGCTGGAGCCCTGGTTTTTGTAGAACACACAGTGTGTGTATGGTTGAGAAAACTGTTTGACTAATAATGCACAC
Organism: Gari tellinella; assembly: GCA_922989275.2. NCBI lineage: Eukaryota > Metazoa > Mollusca > Bivalvia > Cardiida > Psammobiidae > Gari > Gari tellinella. The sequence continues at coordinate 67,426,198 of OV277871.1, read as the reverse complement.
AAAGTCCCCAGGGTATTTATTCTACGCAAGAAAATAACACAGGGTCCTTATTCTACGTAGATGAATGACCCAGGGTCTTCATTCTATGTAGACAAATGACCCAGGGTCCATATTCTACAAATGAAAATGACCCGGGTCTTAATTTATAGTAGCAAAATGACCCAGGGTCTTCATTCTACGTAGACAAATGACCCGTTGTCCATAATTTATGAAGGAAAATGAAGGGAAAATAAAGGTCGGTATTCTACGTGGAAAAGCCTCTCGATCTTCCACCACCCCTCATCGCGTAGAACCATATCTGGTCATGGAAAAAGGCCATATTATCACGTGCAACCCTACCGACAAGTATTCTCGTCATTTAAAGACATCCCTAGATGACCTTTCGATCATAACACCTTGCCAGACAATCATGGATCTTATGGCCATGTCGCTAGCAAAGAACTATTGAAGCTTCTCGCTTGAGACTCTACCTTTATATTTGATAGTTTGGTTAGAAAGAACCATTGAAAATCACTAGAGCATGAGTATAATCTGGGCTTCACAACGTAAACTGGTTGTAATGCATGCTTTGACAGTTAAATTCTCACACTATCGAGACAAGGGGGGTGGAGTCCCTGAATGGACTGAGGAAAAGTCTTTAAAGACATTTCCTGACGACCTTTCGGTCATAACGCCTTGGCAGACAATTTCTTTGCAAAAAGTATGGGTCTTGTGCACATGCAGGTACATGTAGCAAAGAACCATTGAAGCGTCTCATGTGAAACCCGACCTTTATATTTGATAGTTAGGTTAGAAATAACCTTGAAAAGCCTCTAGAGCCTCACCAGGTAAACTAAGACTGGTATACATGCTGGCAGCTTATGCTGCATGCTTTTGCACGCCTATCGAGAACAATGGAGGGACCCCATCATCGGACTGAGGAAACATCTTTTAATCAGTGTAGCTGTGGGGAATATAATTGTCATATTCAAACAATGTAGACCCAGAAGAAAACTACATTACCGTAGACGCGTGGTGATTTACGCTGGTCGCCATAATTATTGAGCTTTGCGTGTCGTAGTGTTAGAGTCATACAACTAGTTCTTTTACCAGACTAATGTTTATACTGCACAATACAATACTTACACATGCCGGTACTTCGCTTAATAATTTTTATCAACACTGTTTAGACAAAAGGTATTCCTGATGAGTTTATTTGATTCTACGGTGACAGTATTAAAGGGACTGGCAGACATATTGGCATAAGAATGTAAATTTATGTCAAATGATTATATAAACAGTTATACACGTTGATATTAGTTTAGGATAAGAATTTTATGTTAAAACTGCATTTTAAAGAATTATTTTAGCTCTGGTGGGATTCGAACTCTGGACACGCGTAAGGAAAAATACTACTCATACGTCTTAACCACAAGGCTAACGAGCCATTCATACCTACTTTAGTGTACAGTGGATCAGAAGACATTATTCTTTCCTATTTATGCCTGAGCGTGCACAAAAGGTGCGAAATCTATTTATTCTATTGATCGACGGAATAGATTTTGCGAAAGATTTTTGAAGTCGTAAATGATTTTAATTATCTGGGCACAGTGTTTAATTACATCGGGAAATTTGAGATCCTTCTATTTTTACTACGTCTACTACTGCTATTGTAAAAAGGTGTTGTTCTAACACTACAATGTAGCAGCAGCAGCCATAGTAGTAGTAATATTGGTAGCAGTTAAGTAGCAGTACTAGTAGTAGTACATGTAGTAGAAATGGAGGCAGTGGTAGCAGTCGTAGTAGCAGCAACAATAAGAGGGGTTTATTGGTAGGAGAATAGGTAGTAGGAACAGTAGTATTACCAACAACACCAGCATTATTACTATAAATGGTAGCAGTGGTAGCACTAGTAAAAGAAGCAGCAACAGAAGTAGAAATAGTAGTAGTTACAATAGTAGCAGCAAAAGTAGCAGAAACAACTGCACCGGCAGCAGTAGAAGTAGTAGTTCCAGTAGTAGTAGCTGTACAAAAAAGCAGTAGTAGTGTTACCCTCTTGGGTTTTAGCATTCTAATAAGAATGTGACTTCATTTCGGGTTAGGGCCAGACCGTTGTGAGGCGTATAAAATTCTGAACAACTCCGTTTCTCTTTCACGTAATATACTTCATTTACCAGCAAACACAATACCATACAGCACACACCACTAGCAAGTCTATCTGTACCACAGGCACACTGTCATGTTCATAAACACCATGAACAGCAGTATCGTCCAAGACAAATAGTCAATCAACTCAATCAACGATTCAAAGATTCAACATCCTGAAAATACATAAAATTAAGCACACTAAGAACTCTACTCAATAATGTGGTATGTGGCTGTAAATGAAACACTGGACATAATATAATTACACTTTAAAATAACAAGCATGGCACATTAGTAAGTGACATTATACTCATACTAACAGTATGACTATAATGTAGCTTAGTAATGCAATACTAAAGCTCCTATCACATGTGTCTAACCTTTAGCAGAACGCCTTTCACAAATTACCATTCTAAACCAAACATGATATACCAAATAAGAAAGTTAAACAGTACAGTCTTACACAGAAACAACTCTTACCAGTTTGTGGAACTAAATGTTCTCTCACATGTCTCTCACTCCGTGCGTGCAAGCTGCTCGTGTTACTGAAAAAGTCTAGACGTGCCATTCAAAGTATGGTGTGAATATTATAAGAATATAGCGGTTAAAATAGAACACCGAGCTACCATCTCTTAAACGCGAATACACATTACATTAATTACAGCTCCCGAAATAAAATAGAAGCGATAGAAATATAAGAACCAATACATGCCATTACCCAGTAAACTATCTGGTTCACGCCTAATCTTCTTTAATAGATGTAACTTTATTTAAAAGGTCTTTCTCCAATGAATTCAGAAGCCAAAGTGAAATGTCACTGAAATTTGCCGGGAGATTTCACGTGATAATGAAGTGTTTATAAATCAATGACTCGAATCGACAGAAATGATGCGAAAAGGAAATTAGCGAAAAGGAATCACTCGCGTTAACTAAATATTGATTTTTACACCTGGTTACACACTTCCCTACTTTCTGAAATGACGTCCCGTCATTTACAAGTCATATTCAAAACACTAAAGTCAACAGTCAGTAGTCACAACATAATTATATCAACTTCCATAGTCACAACATATCTACACAACATCAATTTTGCAGTCACAACATAACTACACAAAATCTATCTTGCAGTCACAACATAACTACAACTCATTACCAATCAATACTAGATCTTATATCCAGCTACAAACTGAACTTTTCCCTAAATGTATCTAGGAAAAACATGAAAATACATCATTCAATAAAGTTTCCTAAAGCGGCTATTATCCACATGGAACTAATGACTATACAAATAATTTAACTACAGACCATCAACTTCACTACTACCATAATAAGCAATAGATAACTATATTACATTCTACAAAATACAAACATACAACTGCTATGCTACTCTAGTAATACTAAATTACCAAACACTTTCAAATACCTGAACTGGTGTAACACTAAGTGAAAATAAACATGCTAAGCTCCTTTTCAAGTTATTGATACAGTATCAACCTGACAACTATACAACAAGCTACAAGTCAAAATTACTTCACAAATTGACAATTAATTCAATAATAATTGTACCTTTCTCTCCCCCGCAAAAATAAAGCATTTAAGAAACTTATTTCTGTAACTGCTTGCTTTAAACAAGAAATACACTGATCACTTATTAAAATAATGAAATAACTTAAAAATTACCAATAAAACATTTGACATACAGAAATTATTTGTTAAAAATTGCAGCAATCAACTTATGACCAACTTCTACATCCATGTGGTTTAAAACACCAGACTCCATTAGGGTATTTAATGCCAGGATCTTACTGTCTGCAGGCTTCACCTGACACATGTACATGTAATAGTCTTTGAAACGATCCGGCGGTTTCCGATCCCTTATTGACCTTCTTGGTTGCGGAGTTGGTCGCTCAGGGGTCTTTGTTGATTGTGACTCTGCACATGCTTCTGCTCCAGCACTTTCTTCTAGTAAATCTGGATCTACACTGTCTTGTATCTCAGTCTCCTGAGTATCCTCAATAACTGACGGATTATCTTCCTCCTCTGGCTCTCCGTCTACAGTATCTAAACAATCGGCACTGGTCTCCTCTGTGGGCAATTGTTTATCTTCATCCTCTATCTGTATCGATACGGTTTGCTCCTCTTGACCTGCTGTTTCTGGCTCAATACCTTCTACCTCTGTGTTTCCTTCGGGCAAAGATTCTGTATGTGGAATCGAACTTGTGTTAACAAGAAGCTGTCCAGTAGAATCTTGCAATGAGTGATAATCTTCACCGTCCACTACTTCAACAATTTCTGCCTCAGTTTGGACATTATCCACTGTACTTTCCTTCACATGATTCCTTGAGTATGCATGATGAGCGTACCCATCCTGATTTGCACCATATGCAAAAACATAGCCACACTCGCTATCTGAATCACTATCCTCCTTCGTGACGTCACTCAACTCAATATTCTCCTCTACTACTCCATCCTCCTTACTTTTCTCACTCTCTTCTTCATTCTTGGGGGTATCTACCAAGAATAGCAGGTTTCTGTGTAGGGTTCTTATCCTATCTCCTGCTTTTACTCGAAACACAGGTATTTCTGGTCTTGGCTGGTCAATGATCTCATAGGTTTCTTCCTCAAACCTGTCTTGGATCTTATGTTTGCCATCGAATGCTTTTCGTCTGACAAGCACTTTATCTCCTTCCTGAAAGGTAACTGCTTTAGCCTTAAGGTTGTAATACTTCTCTTGTTTGGCCTTTGATCTTTTCACCCTTACGTCCACTATCTGCTTTGTATATTCTAATCTTTGCTCTAAATCTTTTACATATTCTGCTGTTGTTGTTCTATTTGGAGTATCCTGTGATGTTGCATTTTGGAATACTGTATCTATTGGCAGGCGTGGCTTGCGTCCGAACATGATCTCAAAAGGTGATAGCCTAGTCGCTTCGTGTGGAGTACAGTTATAGTAGTACACAAGCGAGCTGATGTACTTCTTCCAATTGCTCTTCTTGTCGTTCTCCATAGTACCGAGCATCTCTAGCAATGTCCTGTTGAATCGCCCAGGCCCTGCATTCCCTTGTGGATAGTACGGTGTTGTATGGGACTTTTTCATCCCTATGAGATCACAAAGCTCCTTAATGAGCTCACTCTCAAAATTAGCTCCTTGATCTGTATGCAGCCTGGTTGGGATCCCATAGTGGATGACAAAGTTCTCATACAACGCCTCCGCCGTTGTCTTTGCCGTCTGATTCTTGGTGGGTATAGCCATAGCGTATTTCGTGAAGTGGTCTGTGATGACCAGGACATTTCCGACACCACGGGCTGGTTCAAGGGTAAGGTAATCCATACATACCAGCTCTAATGGGTAACTGGTATTAACGCTTACTAGTGGAGCCCTTTGTCCTGTCTTATCTTTACGCCTTTGACATCTTTCACACCGCTTAACATGCTCTTCCACATCTTTTTGTAGACCTGTCCAATAGAATCGCTCTCTGATCAGACGCAAGGTTCTTTCTATCCCAGGATGACCAACGTTGTCATGTAATCCTCTGAGAATATCTTCCTTGTAGCATTCTGGCACAACCAATTGTTTGATGTCTTCATTTTCTTCCTGGTGAACTCTAAACAATACTCCTCTAGTCATTACAAATTTCTTAAATTGTCGTTTCATGGTTAGATCTTGCTTGGTCATGACTGTGTTTGGATACTTGTTGTCTAGAACTGCTCTTCTCCATGTATCGACTAAGGAATCTCTTATTTGAGCTCTTCTGATTTCTTGAAACTGTTTAGCAGCTAGAATCTGTCCTGCTTCTTCTATTGTTTCAACCAAGTTCAAACTTGCTGCTGGAAGTGTTTCAACTAGTGTAATGGGTGAATCAGAGCATATTTCCTTAACAACCTTGTCATCTAATCTGATCTTCTCATTGTCTGGCAAATCCTCAACAGGCATTCTTGACATTCCATCTGCATCTGCATTTTTGACTCCTGCTCTATACGTAATGTCAAAAGAATAGTGACCTAGGGCAGATGCCCAACGTTGTCCTGTTGCGTCCAGTTTTGCCGCCGATAAAACATAGGTGAGAGGGTTGTTGTCTGTCAACACCAGAAAATGGTTCACTGCTAGGTAATCTGAAAATTTCTCTGTTACAGCCCACTTAAGTGCAAGGAACTCTAGCTTAAATGCACTGTAATTCCTTTCCGATTTATTGAGAGCTCTACTGGCATATGCTATCACTTTCTTCTTGTTATCCTGCTTCTGGTATAAAACCGCTCCTAGCGCCTTTGATGAAGCATCTGTATGCAGCTCAAATGGTTTACTGAAATCAGGATAGGCTAATATAGGTGGTGAAGACAAAATATCCTTAACCTTATCTAAAACTTCTTGCTCCTTGTCTGTCCATTTCCATATAGGTTTTGTTGCTTTTGGACCCTTCTTAGATGACGTTGGAGGCAAAAGCTCCGACAGTGGCCTCACGATCTTGCTGAAATCTTTCACAAAACGGCGATAGTAGCCCGCGAATGCCAGAAAGGAACGAAGCTCATCTGAGTTTTTCGGAGTTGGCCAATTCTTCACCTTCTCGATCTTTGACGGGTCGGTTTCAATACCATCTTCGCTCACGACGTGACCTAAAAAGCTGACCTTTGGTTGAAAGAAAGAACACTTCTCAGGTGTCAACTTCAAATTTCAGCCGATTGAAGACTAATTCGAGTCGTTCCAGATGTTCTTCGAATGACGAACTGAATATAATGAGGTCATCTAAGTAGATTAAACATATCCGCATGTTTAGATCCCCAAGGCATTCTTGCATTAAGCGTTGGAACGTCGCTGGGGAGTTGGAAAGTCCCATAGGGAGTCGGTTATATTCATAGAAACCAATAGATCCTACTGTGAAGGCTGTACGCTCTTTGTGCGCTTCTTCAACTTCTACCATGTAGTATCCTGACTTCATATCCATTGTCGAAAAATACTTGGTTCCATGCAAACAGTCGAAAATTTCCTCCATACGTGGTAATGCAAAAGAATCCTTTATAGTTCGATCGTTTAACATGCGAAAATCGACGCAGAGTCTCAATTTTCCCGATTTTTTCCGGACAAGCACAACATTTGATGTCCATGGACTCTTGGATGGCCTGATGACGCCACAAGCTAACAGTTGTGCAATATGCTGTCTGCCCTCGTCAAGCATCGACGGAGGTATTCGCCTGTGTATCTGCTTAAATGGTATATCGTTCAACAGATCTATACGATGTTTGACCTTGTCGCATTGTCCTAAGTCAGTGTCGCTTCCCGAAAACATATCCTTGTGTTGTAAAAGTAGGTCAACAAGTTCCTTCTTTTGACTGTCATCCAAAACGTTGTTTTCATCAATCTTGAGATCATTTATGATGATCTTTGCCTGTTCATCTTCAAGGTGATCGAACACTTCCTCAGCTATCTTTACTGGCTGTATCTCACAGATAATGGCTTTAGGTGATATTACAACGGTGTTTGTTGTCATATTGGATAAGGTTACTTTTACTTCCTGAGACTTGGATCCGTGTTCATGCTGAATAACAGTCGGAGTAATGTCAACATAGGATGGCAGACTACTATTTCCTGTTTCATGTATCATTGCAGTTGTTGTTGGATGGTCCACTTCCTGATCAGTATATCCTGCTATCTCCTTCATTTCATTAGGTCTAAGTACAGTAAAACCCAGTTATAGTGAACTCTGATACAGTGAATTTCTTGTTATAGTGAATCGAAATCGATTCCCCGGCGAAAAGCCTCTATAGCCTATACAAAATTTGATGTTTATAGTGAATTTGGTTATAGTGCAGTTTCGTTTATAGTGAATCAAATCTCAGGTCCCGAAATGATTAAAATTGCATAAAATGCCTGCGTTATAGTGCAGTCGAACCTGGAGGCATAATTAGTTGAGCATGTATGTTTTTTGCATACTTCGATACATTACCTAATCAGAAGATATTTTAGTAAAGTAATAAAAGTAGCTCATTAATTTTATAGATACAATAGTTACAGTAAGATGTTTAAAGTACATTTTTATTTAATTAGAATTGTATAATCTAATAATTGATTAGGCTTAAATTATACAATGTATTTACAATTTACATACATTTAACAAGATCATAGAGATCTATTATATAAATCCATTTCAATTTATTTCCTACAATGACACTTAAACACTCAAATGTGTTAATGTCACAGCTCAAATAACTAATTGTTGAACCATAAATGTTTGACCATGTGCTAAAAAGTGTTAAAACACTATCTTAAAATCTTTAAATACAGGGTGATAATTGCCGAAGGGAGTCACATTTCATGGTCACTTGTCACATAAGACAGGTAGTCTCTGATTCAGGTTCAATATCTAGTAAAAACTGTTCAGCCTCAAGTAAGGTCACATAAGACAGATAGTCTCTTAAAACAGATGGTCACTAAGGCATGTTCGACTGTACACTGAATTAGCCTAAACATATAAAGTTACTTTACATGAATGAATAGTTATTATTTACTGTTGTATAACATGTATTTCACTTAAATACAGATTCAGCTACACATACATGTACATGTAGATCTATGCACTGTACATATACAAGTATATGAATCCATATTTGAGTTGAAAAAATATAGCGAATTATTTCACTATATCAATATAGTGAAGTATGCTTATAGTGAAGTAAATCTGGTGGTCCCCTGAAATTCACTATATCAGAGTTTTACTGTATAACCCTTTCTAAACAAGCACTTCTAACAATAGCAATCCTATTCTTGTTCCTAGTCAATGCTTTTTCTCTAAGAACCATACACCGGAAAGATAGAAACCATGAGGTGAACAGGTTAGCTTTCTGCAGAAACTGTTCTCCAAATGTCTTTTTGCAATCTGTCAAAAGTTCAAGTAGTATATTGGTACCTAATATGATTGGTGTTCTTTGAGAATAAGCAGTGTCTGGTGAAACTAAGAAGATACAGTTTAATAAATTAGATCTAGGTAAACCTTCAACTATTCCTAACTGTGCTTCTATATAAACTAAATATGGTAGGGTTTGCCCATCAGCACACTCCACAGGCACAATACTATCTAACTTAATGATTGGAATGTTACTTAAATGTTCCTTATAAAAAGAATGCGACATAATAGAGACACAAGAACCTGTGTCAAGCAAAGCTTTTGCATCAACCTTATTGATCTGAATGTGTGCCTCGTTAACCTCTCCAATCAACTTAGGGTCTAAATTCATAGTGCTCCTGTCCGACCCTTCTACCCACAGGGACCCGGCACGATTGATTTTTGAGATAAATTTTTTTCAAAAGGTATATATAGAGACAAGGGGTACAACTTATTGTTAGTATATTCTCAATCTATCTCGACAAAAGCGGTCATATCACGAATAATAATTGATGAAACGACATCCTTTTTGCATTTCTGTCTAGCTAATATAATACCCATCCATAAAAACATAACATAAAACCAACTGTAAGGATGCACTTTCAACAGTATTTGCATTTACTCACAGAAATCAACGACTTTTGGAAAACGGGACAGGTGTTCGTTCACTGCTAACACAGCATTGACCACTACTGTATGCTTGTTTAGGCGGTAATCGAGTGTTACAGTCATTGACAACTACTGTACGCTTGTTTAGGTGGTAATATCGAGCATGACAGTCATACAGTTCCATAAATATACAGCTTTGACACCGATCAAAGCTGATTTCTTCTCAAATCATTGCCGTACCAAAAAAGCCTACATGTACAAGAAGAGCTTTACTGCCGATGAAAACATGCAAATTTGTTGTTATGGTTTGAGTATAAATCAGCTTTGATCGGTGTAAAAAATGGATATCCATGGAACTGTATGACTGTCATGTTCGATATTACCGCCTATACAAGCACACAGTAGTGGTCAATGCGGTTTCAGCTGTGAACGAACACCTGTCCCGTTTTCCAAAAGTCGTTGATTTCTGTGAGTAAATGCAATTACTTTTGAAAGTGCATGCTTACAGTTGGTTTTATGTTATGTTTTTATGGAAGGGTATTATATAAGCTAGACAGAAGTGCAAAAAGGGTGTCGTTTTATCAATTATTATTTATGATATGCCCGGTTTTGTCGAGATAGGGTGAGCATGTACTAACACTCAGTTGTACCCCTTGTCTGTATATATACCTTTTGACAATTTTTTCTCTCAAAAATCAATCGTGCCAGGTCCCTGTGCTTCTACCTGAGCACTTAGGCTTTTGGGCAGTTCCTTTGTACGTGGCCTTTTTCCGAGCATTTATAGCAGATGACATCGGCTGATCTCTGAGGACAATCCCTTTGTACATGACCCTTGAGACTGCAGTAAAAACAGGTTGGTGTAAATGTTGTTGATCCTGTAGGTCTCTGTGGTCTGTAGTTGCCTCTGCCTGTACCTGTGTGAAAATTACCTCTTCCTCTATTGCCAACTATTCTGTATTGGTTGAATCCATGTTTCTGTCCTTTCTCTATGGCTTCAATCCTGTCATTCATCTTATGAAGAATATCTATCATTTCCTTCATTACTGGAGTGTCTTTCTCCATGGGTACAGCTGCCTTTGCTGGCTTAGTCTCTGGAGTCTTTGTTCCTTTCAGCTCCGCTTCTAATTCCCTTAATTCCCTCTTGAATATATCATACTCCTTGGTGTTCTTAAATTCTGTCCTTGCCGCCATCTTCAAATTAGTCTGTAATCCTCAATACAACTTACCTCTTAACACTTCTCTATCACTTTTCCTCAATGCTCCTAGTGTGGTTGCCTGCTCAAACAATTCCTCTAATCTGGAAGCAAAATTTTCCACCGATTCTCCTTCCTTCTGACTACAAGTGTAAAACTTTGTCATTACAACATCAGGTGAGTCTACATTGCCATAGGCACTCTCTAGCTCTGTCAATATCTCGCTAACTGTAGCTCCTGTTCCTAATCGTCGGACTTTGTCGCTGGAATGGCCTTAAAGCTCTCCTCATGCCCAAACAAATCTGCTTATCTGTGAACATCTTATCATCCACCAAGGCTTCTACTTCAAATTTAAATGACTCCCATGTCACTTCGCCCTTTCCATCCTGACCATAAAAGATGGACATCTTGGGATAGCTCAATCCTGTTTTCCCTGGCCATGGTGATACAAGTGGAAGGTCTTTATCTGGCAATGGTGATACTGGTGGAAGGTCTTTCTCTGGCTCAAAGTAGACTTTCTTTGGCAAGTAGCTGAACAGTTTCTTTGGTTTGGCTCCTGTGGAAGGGGAAATAGGTGGAATAGGTGTACTCTCCTTGAATGTAGGCATGGTATGTACATCTGTTGTTTTTTATCGGCTTGCCAAAAACTGTGGCTAGGTTAAGAAGATCTGCCTCGGTATCTACTTTTTGCTGGATATCCAATAACCTGAATGCCTCTAACACTTTCAGTTCCTTCTTGGTGACTTTCTGCACATGGCTTGGTGATTTCCCTTCCTCCAACATGTCAAATTTAATGTTTTCATCCATCATGTCAACAGCAACTTTCTTTTTAGCCTCAGCCATGTTGATGCTGTGCTTAGACAGACTTACTATCAAACTATCTTATAGTGTAGTATTTATCACAAAAATGTGTGTTTTATTCCTGTAAATAACTTTCACACTAAATCTAAATCTAAAATTGCATGCACAAATTTATCAATATAACCTGTAAGAAAATATCTGTAACTATGGGGACTATTGGACCAAATATAGGACAAACTTATTTTTAATTTAAATCCTACTGAAAGAATAAACAAATACTTTTCTGCAAAGTTTACTAAATTCTGTAGAGTAAATATGCCTTTAGTATTACTAAATATTATAAATCAAATATGCCTTTTTTTTCTATTAAACTGCTAAAATACAGTAATATGTCCAAAGGAGCAAAAACCTTGTATTGCTGCATATGAGATTTGGTTAAACTAGAACCTGTCTTACGCCTAGCGCAAAGATTGCATTGTTTGATCCAAAGTCTAATGTCTGATGACATGCCTGGCCAATAAAAACATCTTCTGACAGATGCAATTGTTCTATTTCTACCTAAATGACCTGAGATTTTATTGGCGTGTAGTTCTTTGAAAATCTGTGACCTTATCTCTAATGGTGCAACCAAAATAAGTTTACTACTATGATCAACCACATCATACCAATTGTAGTATAAAACTTTGTTCTTAACTACTAGAGATTCCCAAAGACCCCACAACGTTTTGATCTGTCTTGACTCAACGTTGATATCTTTTCTTGATGGTTTTTCTGAGAATTGAGTCTTAAGGAAAATTATTCTATTGATTGTCTTATCTCTGCTTTGAGACAAGCCAATATCATTTAGACTCCATTTGTTCAGCCAAGTGTAATCATGGCGATCATTAGTATTGCTATCTATAGAGACAATGTCACAGGCAGCACTTACCGTCAAACATTTGTCAACAACAGGCCTGTCAAGACCTACACTTGCAGTCAAAGTTTGCTTCGCACTGACTTTTACAACAGGCGTGTGTTCACCTTTTGTGATTTGCTTTGTGACAATTGACTCGCACTGACAATCATGACATTCAGGGTTCTTGCATCGCCTTCTGGGTTTGCGACTCAATACGTCTGCATTTGTATTAGCTATACCTTTACGATGTTCAATATCAAAATCGTAAGTTCCCAAAACTGTCAACCACCTTGCAATCATGCCCTCTGGATTTTTGAAAGTTCTTATCCATCTTATTGCAGAATTATAAGTCCTAACTAGAAATTTCCCTCCCCAAAGATAATGGCGAAACTGATTAATGAATGTTACTACTGCAAGAAGCTCTCTGTGTGTAGAACAATAATTTTGTTGGGACTGCATTTTTTACAAATGACACGGTTAAGCATTACACTATGTGGACTTGCACCGATGTCTGTAAATCACTATCATTTCTTCTGGATAATATTTATGTACGTTTTGGGAGTACCATATACCGCCAAGTGATTGGTATCCCTATGGGTACAAACTGTGCGCCCCTTGTCGCAGACCTATTTTTGTACTGTTATGAGAGGGACTTTATGCTAAGTCTAAAACCTGATACACAGGCAGATATGATCGAAGCCTTTAACAACACATCGCGCTATCTAGATGATATTTTTAATATAGACAACCCATTTTTTGATACGTTGTTTCCTTTTATTTACCCAAAAGAATTACGCCTTAATAAAACAAACGAGTCAAATTTATCGGCACCATTTTTAGATTTGGATCTTTTAATATATAACGGTATTGTTTCTTCTAAGATTTACGATAAACGAGATGATTTTGATTTTAGTATTGTAAACTATCCTCATCTAGATGGCGATGTTCCCCGTTCTACATCTTACGGGGTTTATATTTCACAACTTATTCGTTTTGCTAGGGCTTGTACCTCTGTTGAGGACTTCCACATTCGTAATAAAACTATTACTGAAAAGCTTCTTAAACAGGGGTACAGATTTCATAAACTTCGTAAAACATTTTCTAAATTCTTTTATAGAAATCTTCCTCTCATTAACAAGTATAAATGTAACTTAAAGTCTTTTCTGCGGCAAGGTATTTCACATCCGGAGTTTTATGGTGATGTGATTTACAGACTTCGTAAGATTCTTGGACATATGCATTTTCAAAACCTATTTGTGAAACGTATTAGATTTTTCCTCAAAAAAGATTATGATCCAACTATATTGCTGCGCACTTCACGTTTGGTTATCGATCAATCTACAATTGATAACTATGCTTTCCTCTTTGGTTGTGCGACGACAGACAGGGCTTAGCACTACATGATGATGTATCTCTAAAGCCGTCCTTAACCGGGAGAGTTATGTCGGATTTTCGTGCTTTGGTTTTTCTCTCCCTCTCTGTCGTACCCTAAACCCTCCCATGTCTTACAGTTACTCGTGACTACAGACTAGTCGCTTGAGTACAATTTGACCGTTGCCATAGTGGGTTATTTTTAACACGGGCTTGAATGTTTAATTCTTTCCCGTGTTACTAATAATCCTGTCAGAGAATTTTGTTAGATGTTTTACATGTATTTACTTACTGTGCTGGCGGTCTTTTTGATTGTAAGGTTGTGGAACAGGGTTTATATTTTATGTACACTGTTCGTCTTTATAGGTGAATATAGGAGATAAGTGTGAGGTTGGGCGCCCCTAAACCCAGGTTTAACCCCCCAGTGGTTGTTAATAGTTAATTCATTTATAATTGATTGTTGATTGCTACTGACCGTACCAAGGCGGGCTCCTATGTTCACTTAGCTTTATGTTTGTCTTGCGTGTTGTTTTCTGTTTAGTGTGTAGATGAAGGAATGGTATTGCGTGTGTGTGTGTGTGTTTGTGTGTGTTTGTTATGGTATGGCTGTGTGTGTGTTCTGCTTTAGAGATGGGTGTATTGTTTGTGTTGCGTTTCCTGCTTGAGTCTTCTTTCGTATTTATTTGTTCATAGTTTTACTTGCGTAAGCAATAACTTTCTCTTTGTTATCCTGTATTTGACTTAATACAGCCCCTAATCCATAGCCACTCGCATCAGTGTCTAAAATGAACATGCCGTTTTCTTTAGAATAACCAAGAATCGGGGCAGAAACAAGGCTTTGTTTCAAGCTTGCAAATGCCTCCTGACAGTCTGTCGACCAGGAAAATTTAATCTCCTTCCGAGTAAGGCGTGTCAGAGGATATGCTTTTGTAGCAAATTTGTGTATAAATTTCCTATAGTAACCACAGAGATCGAGAAAAGATTTAACCTCCGAGACATTTCTAGGTATTGGCCACTCTTTGACTGCATTGACCTTTGCAGGGTCACAAGAAATGCCTTCCTCCTTGACAATGTGTCCTAGAAAATGACATTTTGTTTGAAACAGGGAACATTTTGAAGATTTGAGTTTTGAATTTGCCTGCTGAAAACGTTTAAAAACCATTTCCAAATTTTCTAAAGCCTTTTCAAAAGACTCACCAAAAATGATGATGTCATCTAAATAACACAGACAACGCTGAAAGCAGAGACCCTTTAATACATGTTCCTTAATCATTCAAAACTGGCTGGAACATTGCAGAGACCGAACGGTAGGACTTTGAATTGATACAAATAAATACAAAAGACTCAAGCAGGAAACGAAACACAAACAAAACACCCACCTCTCAAGCAGAACACACACACAGTCATACCACAACAAACAAACACACACACACACACACACACACACATACACACAAACACGCACAATCCCATTCCTTCATCTACACACTAAATAGAAAACAACACGCAAGACAAACATAAAGCAAAGTGAACATAGGAACCCGCCTTGGTACGGTCAGCAGCAATCAATAATTTATAATTATTAACTACCACTGGGGGTTAAACCTGGGTTTAGGGGCGCCCAACCTCACACTTATCTCCTATATTCACCTATAAAGACGAACAGTGTACATAAAATATAAAATCTAAATAAGGGGAGATCCTTTGAAAGCACAGAAAACAAAGCAAATACTGAAAATTGCAGACTCGGTTTAATTGAGTCTGTTCATGAGCACTACTTAAATATGCAACAGTGCTCACGCCCTGTTCCTGTTCCTGTGCCTGTTCCTCCTGAACCCTGTTCCACAACCTCACAATCAAAAAGACTGCCAGCACAGTAAGTAAATACATGTAAAACATTTAACAAAAGTTCTATGACAAGATCATTAGTAACATGGGAAAGAATTAAACATTCAAGCTCGTGTTAAAAATAACCCACTATGGCAACGGTCAAATTGTACTCAAGCGACTAGTCTGTAGTTACGAGTAATTGTAAAACATGGAAGGGTCCAGGGTACGACAGAGAGAGAGAGAAAAAACAAAGCACGAAAATCTGACATAACTCTCCCGGTTAAGGACGGCTTTAGAGATACATCATCGTGTAGTGCTAAGCCCTGTCTGTCGTCGCACATCCAAAGAGGAAAGCATAGTTATCAATTGTAGATTGATCGACAACCAACCGTGAAGTGCGCAGCAATATAGATGGATCATAATCTTTTTTGAGGAAAAATCTAATACGTTTGAAAATGTACATATATATGTCCAAGAATCTTACGAAGTCTGTAAATCACATCACCATAAAACTACGGATGTGAAATACCTTGCCGCAGAAAAGACTTTAAGTTACATTTATACTTTTTAATGAGAGGAAGATTTCTATAAAAGAATTTAGAAAATGTTTTACGAAGTTTATGAAATCTGTACCCCTGTTTAAGAAGCTTTTCAGTAATAGTTTTATTACGAATGTGGAAGTCCTCAACAGAGGTACAGGCCCTAGCAAAGCCAATGAGTTGTGAAATATAAATCCCGTAAGATGTGGAACGGGGAACATCGCCATCTAGATGAGGATAATTTACAATACTAAAATCAAAATCATCTTGTTTATCATAAATCTTAGAAGAAACAATTCCGTTATTTATAAAAAGATCCAAATCTAAAAATGGTGCCAACAAATTTGACTCGTTTGTTTTATTAAGGCGTAGTTCTATTGGGTAAATAAAAGGAAACAACGTATCAAAAAATTGGTAGTTGGTTTATCAGTATCATCCATTGCACACTGCCAGTATCCAGATGCCAAATCTAATGTATGAAACCAACGATTTCCTGCTAGTGCATCTAACGAGTCGTCAATGCGTGGCAAAGGGTATGCGTCTTTCAGAGTTACTGAGTTAAGAGCCCTATAATCCAAACAGAAACGAATGGTATCACCTTTCTTCTTACACAAGAGAATTGGCGAAGACCAAGGGCTGTTACTTGGTTCTATAACATTGTGAGCCAACATTTTAGAAATTTCCTTTTCGATATTTCTTTTTCTCTAATAGCTACTCTACGAGGTGGAATTTTTATAGGTTTTGCATTTTGTGTCTATTTTGTGTTTCACCCAATCATTTCTTCCTAATTTGTTGTCTGGTCCTACAAAAATATTTTCATATTTACATATTCATGTTCAAGTGTTTGTCTTTGGCACTTTGTTAAGTTTTCTGATGTTTTATTAAGCGTGTCTCTCAGGTAATCTGGTACCTCGCTATTTTGTTCTAGTGTGGTATTTGTTTCTGTAAGTGGACAGTTTTCTAAGACAGAATCATCTTGTACTGTTGCTACTAATGCATGCCTTTTCATGTGTACTGATTTTGAAGACAAATTCATAAATGAAACAATAATATTTGAAGGGTTTACTACTGAGCGTGCAAGTAAAATGCCATTTTCCCTACGTGTTTGCAAGGATCAATGATTCCTAAGTCCCCAATTTGATGTTTATCTGAAACATAACCTCTAGCAAAGACTTCAGTCTTTGGTGGAATTACAACATTGTTTGAGAGTTTGACACGATTGCATCGTGAACCAAATTCACGACTCTTTCTTGCCATTTATGGTCATATCACCTGAACCAATGAAAATTCCACAATCATATTGTGTTACAAAGTCACTTCCAAGAATTCCATCTAGATCTGTATTAGCAACATAGAACTCGTGTTCAAATAACAAATCGTCTAAACTAAACGGCAAAGTAACCAGGCCTTTCACAATTAGGGCAGCACCGTTTGCTGTTGTTGATTCACAACCCGACTTTTGCATTTGCAAATCCGGTAAAAGCATAACTTCTCAAATAATGCTTCTGAGATAAGACTGGAAGATGAACCAGAATCTAACAACATTTTGTAAGAATGTCCTTGAATGACAACATTAGCGAAGGGTGTTGCACTAATTTTGTTTACATTGGGAAGTGGCCTAACGTTAGATTGTGTACATTGAGTGGCTGGCTTTTGGCCACAAGCTCAGCCAGTTCTAGTTTTCCTGATTTGCAGAAGACCTTCCCTGCTTCTTATCTGGACTGGTATTAGCATAATGACCCAAAGAGTGACAGTTAAAGCATTCCACATTTTGTATGTTGCGCGTGCGTTTGTAGCGCGTTTGCGTGTGTTTGGATTGATTTAACTGTTCCATGCATTTAATGAGTGTTTGCAACATATCCTGCGTGAAACATTGACTTAAGTTTCAAATGGACCGGTAAACATACCCATTATTGCTTCGCTTACAGTTCGAATCCAGAACAAACGCCGTGGGATGCGACGTCATTTTTTAGGATCCAGACTGTTAGTAAAGACAACTATTGCCGCCTATGTCGGGAAATGGTTTACAATTCATCGGTTACTCAGTAACATTTGATGTGCACCCCTTTAGTCTATGTGTTTCATTCTAGGAAACACATTGAATCAATAGGGACTCAGTCATGTACTATTGTTTTTTAATTTGGTGTCAGTCTCTTAAGTTGTTTCGTTTCACTGTCACAGAAACTGCTTTAAGTGTCTGCTACATTGATATTGTATATATAAATGCATTAAAATGGGATATTATTCTTTCTAGAAATAAAAGTGGCAAACAGTTCGGAGCCTAGTCTGACGCCGAGCTTCTCGGCGTTTAATTTGGCTCAAATCTGTTTGTAAAATACTCACGGGATATTATAATTATTATTGGAAATATATATGGCAACCCTGTTCATTAACTTTATCAATAACATATGATGTCAAACCAAAATTTTGTGTATCACGTTGGTGTAGTTAAATATCGCCGATACTTGTCTGGAAAAATGTTAACATATCCCCTTTTATATTCATTTATTATTATGATGATTAACATGGTGTACATATATTTATATAATAACTATAATTAATAATAATAATATGTGATAAAGGGAGGTAATTAGTTGACTCCAATATGTATGCAGTAAACAGCGCTGCTTCCTCTGTACATATTAGTTGACTAATTAGCTGAAACCAATAGATCAATATTTTCTGTACAAAACTTGTCATAATGAATTGAATAGTTAAGGACACTTTTCTCCCATAATGAATCTAAATATCAAATTCATATACAGAGAAGAACACGTTATTCTCCTTATATTAGCTTGTTAGCCGAAGCAATTATTTTCAATGCAAATAGCCTGGAGCCTGGCCAGATGCTGGACAACCCGGTGCCAGGTGAGGCTAAAAGCTATTTGCCGATGAGTTCAAAATAATAATAATAATAATAATAAAATAATTTATCAATGAATAACAGAAATATGTAGCCATAACCGGATTTGGTATTGATGTATATTTTGTATATTACATGTATGTATGCTCATGGACTATTAAGTCTACTGCAGAAATAAACTATCTATCTATGTCCTGCGAACTTTCTGTGTTAGTCGGACCTGTCTGTTTTCCCTTTACTGCATTGCTAATGCCTAAGTCCTCAGAACTGACAACAGGCTTTTTGGACTTTGATTTGACCCCTTAACTGATTCAAATTCTACTGTTAAAGCAATAGCTTGGTCAACTGTTTTCGGGTGTTTGAAAATGACATGCTCTCTTAACTCTGAACTTCCTATTCCAACTAAGTATTGTTCTAAGACATTGATTTCCCTGTAATCATAAGGAATATCTGGAAACGCCAATCAAGCTATGCGTCTGAGCGCGTACGCATAATCAGAGGGACCTTCCTTTGCGTTTCGTTTACGTGACATAAACTCACATTTATAGGCAACACCCCTTTCTTGTGGGTCATATCTCTCTGTGAGTATTGACTTGAGGGCTGTGTAGTCATTGAGTTTGGAAAGGGTCAAATCGCCTAACAACTTTTGTGCTTGCCCGCGCAAAGAAATAGCTAACTGCTGAGCTTTCTCAACTTTATTCCAATTGTTCCAGTGGGCGACCTGCTCAAAGTGTATAATATAGTCTTTTCATTCTACTGACTTGTCATCAAATTTATCGGGCTCTTTTTCTTTTCTAAGAACATTATGTTGTGACTGTATCTTCGACAAACGTTATTCCACAGCCTGATCTACATTGCTCTCTTGAGATTTAGATTCCCTATGTTGCGTACTTGCTTTTGACATTTCGCGTTCTAATAAACTATCTATTTGCTTTTGCATAGTATAAAGAAGAGTCATTTGCTCATCGTGACAAGCGTTGTCATGCTGAGTGTCACGCCGTACAGACGGACGAACGCCAAGTCCAAATTATTTTGTTTTTGTGTCTAGTGGATAACCATAAGGTTTCGTATCTTGTGAAAGCTCTGAGTGTGAAAATAACGAAGCCTTTACCTTTTGATCAGTATGTTGCTGATTTAAAGTTGAATAATCTGTAGATTTAATTGTTGAAGCTGCTGGTGTGCTTAGTTGCTTATGTATAAAGTCTTGTAAGTTAGATCTTGGTTGAGTCATGTATGGTGGTTTATCAAGTGTATTGGACAAAGCACGTGCTGTGCGTGTCGTATCTGACTGGGGTGTACTGATTTTGTGTTTTGGCCTAGTAGTTTCATGTTTGTCAGTGGGTTTTGTATTGGTATAGTTTAAAGAAAAGTTAGTTTCATTCTGGTCAATAAGCAACAAATCCTGACCTGCTTTATCTGCCATAGCAATTAGATTGCTGTACTTTAACAAGTTCTTTACTTTCTTTAGAAAAATAAGAAATCACAACAGAATCACAGTTTGTACTCTAAACAAACAAACTGATCTTACCGTGATTTAAATATGAAGCATTATCAATATCTAAAGCAAAGCAATGTGCTTTATAAATCAGAAGTTAAAGCAAAGCAATATCTAAAGCAAAGTAATGTGCTTTATAATTCAGGAGTTAAAGCAAAGCAAATTTGAAAGCAATATCTAAAGCAAAGCAATGAGCTTTAGAAATCAGAAGTTAAAGTAAAGTAAATTTGAAAGTATTTTCCCATAAAAACAAATGGACGAGCCCCCAATTTTACTGTGCCGTCTAACTGGTTTCGTATTACAAAAGTGTACGGTGATTTTTGTTCTACAACTCAATAAAATCCTTGCCATTTTGGATCCAGTTTAGATTTTCTTACGTGTTGCTTTATGTAAACGGAGTCGCCAACTTTGAACTCAATGTCTTGAGCGTTTGCATTTTCGTACTTCGCGTTCCTAACTCTTGACTGGCGGATATGTTTATGAACATAAAGGATTCGTGCATTTGTTCTAACGCCAATTTGTGAGGGTCTTCACCCATATACCGTTGACGGCATTGTAATATATTGTCAATTGGTATTAAGGGATCTCTTATAAAGTAAAGTAATTGGACTTTGCTTTCACGATCAACAGAATAATAACGCCCAGTTTCAACTGATAAAGAATGATATGAACCCCTGAAAGATGCAAACAGTGACCTGAACTTAGCAATATTTATACAAGTTAGATAATTTTCAATATTAAATGACTTCTTAAAATGGATGTACAATGTTAATTTTCTATTTACCTCACATCTAGATCGCCAATTTTGGATAGATTGATCTTTCAGTCTCATGATACATTGGCTAAGAAACAATGTAGCATTATTAACAGACTGAGCCTCCCACACATAGCCAAATCCATTTTGATACAAATTTTCTCTTATACTCGTAGCCCAATTTCTGTAACCTAACCTATCATAATAAACCAACATATTATAACATAATTTAGTATAGCGATCATTCGTCAAAGAAAGCAATCTTATCCAGTACTTAATACACCTTTTCGAGCTACATATATACATTGGGTATCGAGCTAGGTCGCCCATGACTGCATCATTACATTGTGTTACTGCGACTTTGGATGTTGATATAGCTACATTTCAAAAAGTTGTCTTTGTAAAGAGTGATAAGGGTACTATCAATCTAGTCTATGGACGCTTACTATTTGTACAGGGAAAGGCGATATTGTTACACAGACACCAAGTTACTAGGCGTGTAATACAGTAAATATGTACAGTCAAAATACAGTTAATATGTAAAGTTGAAACTCTAAGAGCATCAACCAGTTTGAACTCTGATCAGACACCAAGCTACTAGGCGTGTAATACAGTAAATGTGTATGGTCAAAATACAGTAAATGTGTAAAGTCAAAACAACAACAGTGTCAACAAATATAATAGGCGTCTAATCAGAGTCAAAACTGTTACTAAAAACGGCAGTAAATTCGGTTAACTCTACCAACTTTACCAAAAGGCGACTTTTCAAACAGTTTGGATCCTAATCAGATGCTGCGTAACGCTGCGTTTGATCAGGATCCGAACTGTTTAACATTCATATCGATATGTTTTAAGTCAAACTACATTGAATCTTACTTTAAAACGATCCTGCAAACAACAAAATTGAAGCAGACGACAATGAAACGATGAAGGGGTAATAATATCACGATTAATTTGGCAGCGGCATACTTATTTAAACTTCCGCGTTTGATAAATGGGCAGTTCTTAAATTCACACATGCGCATAGGTGAGTACAGATATAAACAGGTACGGACTATTACGTTAGATGATCATACTTATGCCAATCAGAACCACAGGCACTCGATGACAGGATCGATATAAATTCCCGTGTCCCTTCTCATATATAATTAATACAAGGTATCTCTCTCGCCATCTTTTTAAGCAACGGAAGTTCTAGATATTATACCCTGACCCGGCTAGCTCGCGGTTTTGTAAGGTCCTTTCGGGAACCAGCGTATTGTAACTCTCCGTTCATTCTCCGTTTGGTTCCCAAGATGTCCGTACAGAACCGCGCGCTAGCCGGGTCAAGGATACAATAACAGCACTTCCGTTCTTTATAAAGATGGCGTAAGGGATACCTTGTATTATTTATATATGAGAAGGGACACGGAAATTTATATCGATGTCATATTTTATATATGAGAAGGGACACGGGAATTTATATCGATCCTGTCATCGAGTGCCTGTGATCAGAACTGATATGGCTAAAGTGAACAAGTACAATAATGCCTTGATCACGGAGACAAGCGCGTGTGGAACTATGGCAGAGGGAATAGAAAGCGACTCGATCCTGGCAGGATCAGGGTATGTGTTTGACATTGTGTGTAGTCCGTGTAATAGTGAGGGTAAACATTTAGAGGCAGAAGGCTACTGTATGGATTGTCGTGAACACGTTTGTGTACAATGCATGACGGACCACAAAACAATTCCTGCTTTAAAGAAACACAAATTGTTGGATAAAGACAACATGCCACTTGACCAGAAAGGCTCAGATGGTAAGGACGTCTGCACAGAGGTATGTCACACACACAAGGGTAAGACCGTTGAATACTTTTGCCCCACCCACAAATTCCTAGGATGCAATGTGTGTATGTCATTAGATCACAAACATTGTCAGCATGTCGCCTATATACCTGAAGTCTCGGTACACTTTGAACGCAGTCAAGACTTCAAGACATTCAAACGACACCTTCATAAACTCGTTCAGATGTCAGCCAGTGTTTTTTATACAGCTGGACAGTATATGAAGACATCAGGTGGTTACTACTCTAGGGCAAAGCGTGACATTCATACTTTCAGGCAGGAAATAAACACTGCTCTTGACAAAATGGAATCAGACCTGGAACAGAAACTAGAGCAAATGAACAAGCAGATCACTGAGGAACTACAAGCTGCATCCAGAGAGGCGAAGAGAGTGAACGACGAGTTACAGGCTATAGCAGATTACTTCAAGAAGCTTATCAGCATGAAACAAAACTGCCGGATGTTTACACAGATGAAATACTCCGATGGAGATTTATCAAAGCTTCAGGAAACACTGAAGGAATTAGAAGACACATGTCTACGGGTCTGCAAGTTTAGTCGTAATGAGAAGTTACCGCAGATGTTGAAAGAAGCAACTGTCCTTGGGTCAGTACAGAATACTGGGGAGTTAGGAGCAAACTGTGTAGCTAATATCAAAGTAAAGTCGCAACGTTCCACACAATCATGTGATATTACTGGTTTGTGTGTGGTATCAGGGGAAAGGCTTGTGGTCACTGACTTTCAAAATGATACGGTGAAACTGATTGATTTAGCAAATCACAAGATGATATCTGAGCTACAACTTAAATGCCCCCCTTGGGCTGCTATAGCTATATCAACATCCAAAGTCGCAGTAACACAACCATCTGCTAGTAAGATCATGTTCCTGACCTGTGAAGATAAGATTGTGGTCGACTCAGCCCTCAGTGTACAGGGTATGTGTTGGGGTATCGCCGACTACCAGAACAAACTCATAGTAACATTCGGTCACCCAGTCAAACTGGAGATATTGAGCATGACAGGGGAAGTCCTACAGCGCTTTGAGAAGATTGAAACAGGAAAACAACTACTTAGTGACCCCAGCTATATCAGTGTCGACACGGAGGAGCCGGCCATGTTTGTTTCTGGCTGGAGTAAGGACAGCCTGGTCAAGATTTCTATGGATGGAAAGGTCCTGGGAGAATACAACGACCGTGAGCTAAGAGGATCATGCCAGGGTGTAATAGATCAGTCAGGTCTGGTCTATCTGTGTGGACGTTACTCTAACAACATCCATCTACTGACCACAGATTTCACAAAACTAAAGACTATCGTGACAAAAGCAGGTGGATTACAGGATCCTAGTGCCATAGCCTACTGTGAGACCATGGGGAGACTTTATGTGGGAATGTGGAATAATGACAGAATAAATGTCTATCAGTTACATCACTGATACTTTAACATGTTGAATACATTTTAACCCTTTCGCTGCCAAATTAATCGTGAACATTTTACCTCTTCACCGTTTCCTTGTCGTCTGCTTCAATTTTATTGTTTGCAAGATGGTTTGAAAGAAAGATTTCATGTAGTGTAACTAAGAACATATCGATACGAGTGTCAAACAGTTTCGATCCTGATCAGACATCGCGTGGCACGGCGTCTGATTAGGATCCAAACTGTTTTTCAAGCGCGCTCTTTTGCGACATTAAGAGTGAAAAGGTTAATACATTTATTCAAACCTAGAATACATGTAATACAGTTTAACCCTTTCGCTGCAAAATGAATTTTGAAACTTTACCCCTTCACCATTGCATTGTCGTCTGATTCAATTTTGTTGCTTGCAAGATCATTTCAGTAAGTAAGATTCAATGTCGTATAACTAAACACCTATCGATACGAGTATCAATGAAACAATTTGGATCCTGATCAGATACCGCGTTACGGCATCTGATGAGGTTCCAAACTGTTTGCAAACGCGCGCTTTGGTGTCATTGAGAGTGAAATGGTAAACACACATATTCAACCCTAGAATACATGTAATTAACAATCAGTGTACCTGTAAATAGTACATATGTCCTATGCAGTGTGTATCCTATTCACATGGTTCCTGCAGCAGCCCTCTGATCAGGGTCTGCACTGTTTGTCATTATGTATATTAGTGTATTTTAAAATCAGTCGTAAATAGTCAAAAATGGACAAGACTAAATCGGTAACTGGAACTTTCCATTAAATATTGCTGGATGAAATAGTTAAAACGGTGTTGAAACCATTATCTTGCTTAATCTTTTCATGATCAAATTTTTTGTGAGATTTTTACTCTTTCACCGCCATATTGTCATCTGATGTTTGCAATATCGTTAGATTTAAGGCAGTGTAACTTATATAATATGAAAATAAGTAGCCAAAAGTTTTGATCCTGATCAGACGCCGCGTTACGCAGCGTCTGATAAGAATCAAACTTGTTTGCAAATGCGCCTTATTACGTCATTGAGAGTGAAAGGGTTAATACGGCAGGGCTCTGAACAGTTTGTA
Organism: Gari tellinella; assembly: GCA_922989275.2. Classification (NCBI taxonomy): domain Eukaryota; kingdom Metazoa; phylum Mollusca; class Bivalvia; order Cardiida; family Psammobiidae; genus Gari; species Gari tellinella. The sequence goes on along the minus strand of OV277871.1, from coordinate 67,400,514 downwards.
ATCAGATGAGACGTCTAGTAACTCGGTGTCTGATCAAGTCCATAAAGTCTTTTGTTTTCTTATTTCTGACGTTTAAATACAGTATCTCCTTGATGCAAAAGGGGCTATTGTCTTCAGTATTCTACATGCACTTGGCTCCATGTTTCACCAATGAGATGACATGCACATGAAAGAAAAGTGCAAACAAAAAACAAAAACATTGCCGATGATATTTTGCAGACGATATTGTAGCAGGCTACAGTGGAGAAGACGTTATTCTGACGTCAATAGTGACATTTTACAGGTGTGAAAACTTTATTCTTTCCCATTAAACGCGTGTATGCTAAAACTCTTTTTTTTCAATTACAACATGCTAGAGCAAGATCAAACGCCGGAGAACCCGCTGTCTAGATCAGGCTACAAACTGTTTAAAATTAAAATGAATAGCCATAATTATCAAACAATTGCAATTTTCTACATTTAATTGAAATGCGTTTGCGTTTGAACGGGAAACAATACTGATGGGGAAGACTAGATACAGAAGAGAATACGTTAATCTTTCCCGTTTAACAATCGACTTGCAATATTATCTAGAAAATGACAACTTGCTTACAATTCTGACAATGTATTTTAATCTGAGTGACAAACAGTTTGGCGTCAGATCACACGCTGAGTGCCCGGCGTCTGATCTGGCTCCAAATAATTTGCAATTAAAATAAACGTTTTTAACGTAAAGGCCATTATTCGGAAAGAAAAACGTCTTCTCCAATTTACTTGCATTTCTTTAGCAGAGATTGTTAAGTACACATAAGTCTGTATAATTATATAACAGTGTACATGTTGGAGAAGAAAAAAAGAGAACATTTCTACATTCACTTGAACCTGGATTTTGAGAGTGTTTTGCAAACTTTTTTTCTTAAGAAATAATAAATTCATAACAGTGTTTTATCGTGCATTAGAACACGGATAGGAGTTGAGATGCGTGGTAATTAAATTAGGAGGTCGTAGGCCTTGTGATTTAATTTACCAGCATCTCAACCCCTACCCATTTTCTATTGCACGATAATACACTGGTACTAATTTATTATTTCGAATCATACATTTCAATTTAACCACAATTTGCACCGATGCAACGGCGCTACATTGTTTTGGTGCTTGAGTTTTCGAAGACATATGACGTCACGTTATGCTGCTACAGCTCGTATGTGTTAGAATGAGTATTTTTTCACAGATACGTTCCTTCTTTGTTTATAATAAGGGTGTGCGAGGGGTGTGCTGGAATTTTGATATATAGTCTTATTATAAACTTATATCACTGTTTTGTAATATATTCATGTGTATTAATAAACCACATCATTAACCATACAACATCGTTCTTTCTTCAGCTTTAACCCTTAACTGGCATGACGTCATCAACTTTAACTCATTCACTGCCAAGTTGTATCGCCTGGTTTCATAAATCCAATCTTACCGCCAACTTATCGTCTGCATTCATAGAGCCGTCTGCAATATTATGCCAAGTCATATTAAGAGCATTTTTGACGATATCGACACCATTGTCGATACGATTTCAAACAGTTTGGATCCTAATCAGACGCCATGTGACGCGGCGTCTTATCAAAAATCATTGTATAGTCGCCTTATTGCGCCGTTGGCAGTGAAAGAGTTAATAAATCTTCTGCTTTTAATTCTAAACTTTAAAATTGAGGTATTTTGACTCAAAAAAATATATTATTTACTGTCATAAAAATGTGATCCTGATCAAACACTGTGTGAAGCGGCGTCTCCATAGGATCTAAACTTTTTGCAATAAACTATTGTACTCAGGATAAAGCAGGAAAGCGGTAAACCGTAACACTCTTAATGACGCCAAAAGCGTGTTTGCAAACAGTTTGGATCCTGGTCATAACGCGGCCTCTGACAAGGATCCAAATTGTCTGGCACTCTTATCGTTATGTTTTAAGTCATAATATATTGAATCTTACTTTGAAACGATCTTGCAAGCAACAAAATTGAAGCAGACGACAATGAAACGGTGAAGGGATAAGCATCTCACGATTAGTTTGGCAGCAAAAAAAATAAACCGCCTGGATTAAAACTTTGTTAGTAAATTGAATTCCCCAACTGATATCGACGACAGTGTATACCCTGACCATAAGTAGTGTCGATAAAAACATGTTTGATTAGGGTTTATATTGTTTGCCAGTTAACCCTTTCACCCATAATGACGTCATAAGCGCATTTTATAAACAGTTATGATCCTGATCAGACTTAATATCATAAAAGATAAACGCATCAGAGCGCTTTTGAGTAAGGGACCTAAATTTAGATTACCTGCCTTACTTGCGCAATCATATTTCGGAAGCTTTGAATAATTATAGTACCAACTGGTGCCGAAGAGAACATGCTGAAAATGACGCTCTTTCAAAATGGAAAGAATTAATTTTTGATATTATCGATACCCGGATTTCGTTCTATTTATCCAATAACCATCTTTTACCACCTAAACCTAAATTTAACATTCGTCACTTAAAGAAGGGCATACAAGACTTTCATTCCAAATATGTACTCGTTCCTGCAGACAAAGCATCCAATAATGTGATAATTGTATGACGATTACATTATGTTGGTACTTTAAACCAGGAACTTGTAAATACCAATTCCTACACATCAACCAATTTTACGGAACGTAATGTAGTATCTGATCATCTTGATACATGTGTACAATTAAAAGCTGAAGGCAACATTACATGTCACAAACTTCCTACAATGTACTGGATACCCAAACTCCACAAAACTCCATATAAGTCTCGTTTTATTGCTAATTCAAGTGCATGTACTACTACTAAGCTTTCCAAACTTTTGACATCGTCTTTAATTAGAATCAAAGAACATGTTCAAAGGTATTGTGCAAAGACTTACGAAAATTCTGGACTTAATCTGTTTTGGTCTATCAAAAACTCGAATGAAGTTTTGACGAACCTTGAAAATAGAAAATACCAAGCTTGCAATATAAGTACTTATGACTTTTCAACACTATATACTACCTTACCTCATAATTTAATAAAAGCTAAATTTATACAACTTATTGAAAAGACTTTTGCCAGAGAAAGGAGACTATTTCTGGCGTGTAATACTGATCGTGCATTTTTTACAAATGACACGGTTAAGCATTACACTATGTGGACTTGCACCGATGTTTGTAAATCACTATCATTTCTTCTGGGTAATATTTATGTACGTTTTGGGAATACCATTATGCTTTATGCTAAGTCTAAAACCTGATACACAGGCAGATATGATCGAAGCCTTTAACAATACATCGCGCTATCTAGATGATATTTTTAATATAGACAACCCATTTTTTGATACGTTGTTTCCTTTTATTTACCCAAAAGAACTACGCCTTAATAAAACAAGTGAGTCAAATTTGTCGGAACCATTTTTAGATTAAGATCTTTTAATAAATAACGGAATTGTTTCTTCTAAGATTTACGATAAACGAGATGTTTTTGATTTTAGTATTGTAAATTATCCTCATCTAGATGGCGATGTTCCCCGTTCTACATCTTACGGGGTTTATATCTCACAACTTATTCGTTTTGCTAGGGCCTGTACCTCTGTTGAGGACTTCCAAAGTCTTTTCTGCGGCAAGGTATTTCACATCCGGAGTTTTATGGTGATGTTATTTACAAACTTCGTAAGATTCTTGGACATATTCATTTTCAAAACCTGTTTGTGAAACGTATTAGATTTTTCCTCAAAAAAGATTATGATCCAACTATATTGCTGCGCACTTCACGTTTGGTTATCGATCAATCTACAATTGATAACCATGCTTTCCTCTTTGGTTGTGCGACGACAGACAGGGCTTAGCACTACATGATGATGTATCTCAAAAGCCGTCCTTAACCGGGAGAGTTATGTCAGATTTCGTGCTTTGTTTGTTTTTTCCCTCCCTCTCTGTCGTACCCTGAACCCATCCATGTCTTACAGTTACTCGTGACTACAGACTAGTCGCTTGAGTACAATTTGACCGTTGCCACAGTGGGTTATTTTTAGCACGGGCTTGAATGTTAATTTTTTTTCCCGTGTTACTAATAATCTTATCATAGATTTATTGTTAGATGTTTTACATGTATTCACTTACTGTGTTGGCGGTCTTGTTGATTGTAAGGTTTTGGAACAGGGTTTATATTTTATGTACACTGTTTGTCTTTATAGGTGAATATAGGAGATAAGAGTGAGGTTGGGCGCCCCTAAACCCAGGTTTAACCCCTCAGTGGTTGTTAATAATTATAAATTATTGATTGCTGCTGACCGTACCAAGGCGGGTTCCTATGTCCACTTTGCTTTATGTTTGTCTTGCGTGTTGTTTTCTATTTAGTGTGTAGATGAAGGAATGGGATTGTGTCCGTATCTGCCTGTTTGTCTGTGTGACATGTTTAATCCTCGTCTGTGTGTCATGTTTAATCCTTTTTCTCATGCTTATATTACGCTCACGCAAATTGAACCTCTGTATTTCCTTTCGACAGAGGTCCGATGTAAGCGTGCACGCCTAATACCGCTATCTGGTTTGCTATTCAGATAGCTCTCAATTTCTCAAACATGTAAAATACGTGTTGTGCAGTGATTTGACATACAGTAATATCTCTCTATTACGACCACTATGTTGTGTGAGCTGTTGGTTGTTTAGGAGGGATGGCTGCTTGGAGCGATGTGACAGTGAAGCAGAGAGTACCCTTTAGGAGCTTTCTGTTGCGCTGTCGACTTGCTTGGACTTGCGCGTGCCAATAGCTTTCTCGCCGGGGTCGTGGTGGAGAGGTTTTACGGTATAATGCAGTACTATATATAGCAGGGCGCTCAAAAACGTGCTTTCTACCACTGGCCCTTTGATTCATTGATTGATCTTTTCAATCAATTATTTAACATTTACCTATCTTATAAACATTTTGTGTTTCTTTGAAAAAGAGTTGCGTACCAATAGTTTAAACGTAATACTTAATTAAACTTGTATTAAAATGTATTTTTTTTTATATGTATGTACATGTTTTTCTCATAGATACAGTTAATACATTGAAATCTAGCAACGAGTATACTCGTTGTTTGTAAACAATGTTTACCTGTGAAAACTGAATGCATGCAGCGTGGACCCAGATCAGGGGATTCCTAAAGGAAACCTATGATCGGGATGTACAGTGTTTGTCCCCTTGCAATGTATGGACGAAAGCGACCTTAAAAATTAAAATATGTACTGAAAGAAATTGAGAACTGGACACTATCATTTATAGTTCCAGGATAGATAAATTAATTGAACAGATCTGACTTTCTATGAACATTTTGCTAATTGAGTATAGTATTTTGTTAATTCTACTCGTAACTCTCCCAAAATCATTTACAAATCCGGAATCATTTACAGAAACTGATAATACACTTATTTATTTGTTTGCGAATATCTATGTATTGTCTATGTACATTTTGTTTTGTTCCTCATGTTGTGTCTATGTATATTGTATGTTCCTCATGTTTTCATGTAAAATCATGAACTGAGTGTAATAAAGAAATTGAATTGAATTAATAATTAATTAATTTATAGTTAATTATTGATTGCTACTGACCGTACCAAGGCGGGCTCCTATATTCACTTTGCTTTATGTTTGTCTCGCGTGTTGTTTTCTATTTAGTGTGTAGATGAAGGAATGACATTGCGTGTGTGTGTGTGTGTTTGTTGTGGTATGACTGTGTGTGTGTGTGTGTGTTCTGATTGAGAGGTGGGTGTATTGTTTGTGTTACGTTTCCTGCTTGAGTCTTTCGTATTTATTTATTAGTAACTTTAATTCGCCAACTGCTATGACAAAAGTGTATATCCTGACCATAAATTCCGTCGATATTGGATTCGGTTTTTTATTGTTTACAAGTAACCCTTGCACTCTCAATGACGCCATAAAGCGCATTTGCAAACAGTTTTGATCCTGATCAAACTTTGTTAGTAAATTTAATTTTCCAGCTGTTAATGACAAAAGTGTATATCCTGACCATAAGTTCCGTCGATAAATGATGTTTGATTAGGGTTTATATTGTGTACAGGTATCCCTTGCACAATCAATTACGTCATAAGCGCATTTTCAAACAGTGCGTCTGATCAGGATAGAAAATGTTTGCTACTTGTTTAGAAAAACACTGCCTTTATTTAAAGTTTGAAGCGATATTGCAGACAACAATACTGACATAAACGAAAATATGGCGATGAAGGTGTAAATATCTCACGATCAATTTGATCATGAAAGTGTTAGAGTCTATTTCTCAATCGCTACTCATAACGTCAAAGATACAAAGTATAATCAGCATTGACGGGTTATCTGATTTATACGGTAGGTGTTTCAAAGTTTGTTTATTTTTAAAGTCAACTTGCCACCTGCTACTGAACAGTGTAGAGCATGGTCTTAGCTGTATTTATAACATAGTGTCTAGTATTGATTTACACTGTTTGCAAACTGATGATATCCACTTGTAAAATTGTATTGATAACAGAATACAGTGACCCTCCCCTCAAAGGCCCTCTGAGCAACGAATCACTCCTCACAACAATACTTGCAGCTGTTCCCCGAAACAAGACAATCATGTCCAATCTTTTGTCGGTTGCGATATCGCTTGCTTATGCAGAAATGGCTTCTAAAATGCGAAAATTTGATTTAATGCCAAAATGTCTTTGTTGCTCATTAAACGAGCGTACATACCAAGATGGGCATGTTACACCCCATACGTTCATCTCAGTGCGTGTTCTCTACAAATAGCAAAGCGACTAATGCTAAATTCAATACCTAACTTCTCCATCAGGGATTCGAATCTTTAGCTTGGTGCTTATGGTATTAGAGTGTCACGCAAACGTCCGGGTTTGATCATGGGCTGCATGATATCAAATATGGATATTTTTTTCTGCTATGTTTCGATAGTTTCTCGTGTGGCTTCTGTTATAGCGTATGTACATACATCCACTTTAAAGACTTTCGTCCTATCACAGTGTGACATAACAGAAACATGGCAGCGTGTGACTATTTCGCAACTCCTTAAATTGTTCAAAGTATAGATTTTATAATTATAGTACAACACAGAAGAATCTAATAATTATGTTTTTGAAGGATACTTCATTTAGCTGACACTAATTATAAATTAGTATAATGTACATGTATAAGCTATTAAGAAATCTGACATGCATGAACTATCAGGGTGCTGATCGCGACCATGGCGGGTTATTCTTTCACATCGAATTATGACTAGGGGACATTCTATAAGTTAGAATAAGTCGAACTTGCTGACAGAGCATGGCTTGTTGGACATTTTTTGAAACAGAATAATGTCCGGATCATTATTCCATTACATCAAATATTTTGAAGGGGAGTCTTTCTACGATCTCGGTTAATAAATGACCCGGCTGAGGTGGGGTCATTCTACAACAGTAATTATTTTAACGGGGAGTATTCTGCGACGTCGAAAACGGGCAGTTGGAGTCTTTCTGCGATATTTGTTTATGACGTGGGAGTCATTCTATGACATCGAACAATACCCCGGAGAGTCATTCTATGACATTGAATAATGACCAGGGCCCATAGTAAGCTATAACGACATAGCCCTCCTGTAGTGGTTTTAGTTGGATGATGGATATTTAATAGGTACATCCTGTCACACAGACTACATGGTCAAACTGAGACACAGGACAAAAAGATGGTATTGAAGACCCTGATATCGGCCACCTTATCTGACCTGTCAGAGTTATTTTTAGATTGAACATTCTAAAATTTTAAAAGGGATGATCACCGTACTCGTTGATTTCCGAACAGCCAGCCAGGGATTTATTGTGCGTAATGTACGGTCGAGAAGATATTATTATTTCCCGAATAAACACAAACACAATGCACAAAACTGTAGATTTTTTTTTATCTTTTTAATCTTGGTTGCAAACAGGTTGGAGCCTGATCAGACGCCGGGTTACCCGGCGTCTGATCTGGCTCCAACTTGTTTGCAACGGACATGGTAGTTTAAGCATAAACACGTTTATTGAGGATGAATAACATATAAGTAAATATTAGCGCAGCTGTCTCGTGCTGCACGGGGATCATGCTTATCTCAAGTAGGAAAGTGTACGATTATATATTCGATGTTACCTTATTTACCTATTTACCATTATGAACTATTCTGTTCTAAAAATAACTCTGAAAGGTCAGAAAAATCTGACAATACCCGCAAACAATATCAACTCCACTTACTATATATAAAGAATATGATATTACCGTCACACCTCGATATCTAGAACTCGATAAAGTCGAACATGTAAGACGTGGCTATATTTGAAATACGGATGAGTTCAAGATAAATAATGTAAATTAAAATACCCTGCGGATAATATACCATGCTCTCAAGTTTGTTGCCAGGATGAACAAAATACCCCACAAGCGTTAAGCATGTGTAAAAAAAATACCATGCCTCCAAATACCAGGGTAGACTGTGTTTTGCTAGGGACAAAATACCCTTCGTAAAGAAAGCTTATCAATACCTCCAATATTAAATAGCTTCGTTGATACGTAGATATGATTGTATTAAAGTGTGCTTGTATATACAGTTAAACCATTCACAAGTTACCTGTTCCTAGTTTAGAAAACAGAGGAATACTTACAGCAGGTTGACAGTAAAGCAAAATGCACCTTTAACGAGGCGTCTGACGCAGGACCCAAACTGTTTGACACTATTTACGATACTTATTACGTTTTACAACATTATATCCAAATTTGGAACGTGTCTTGCAAACAACAATACTGAAGCAGACGACAATAAAGCTGTGAAGAGGTAAACATCTCGCGAATGAAAGTACCATTTAACCATTCGGGATTATTTCACTCGTCAATAGGGTTCAATGGGTTAAAAAACAATCTATCATTGAGCTCTGCTTCACCTCTGTTTCGCGTTAATAAGCCTGCAGAATTAGCCGTTTGGAATTGTTTGTGATACGCTTTCGGCGACGTGCAGTTATACAAGAATACATAGCGTTTGATTACAATGTATATAGTAGTGATCGACTTAATTTCAATAGTCAAGTTTACTCAGACTTACGAACAAATGTCTATCGTTAACACATGGAAGCTAGATCAGACACCGAGTTACTTGATCTCTGATCAGACTTCAAACTAATTCCTACATGTACTCAGACTCAAGAAGAAAATGTATATCGTTAACACATAGAAGCTAGATCAGACATCGAATTACTTGACCTCTGCTCAGACTTCAAACTAATTCCTACATGTACTCAGACTCAAGAAGAAAATGTCTATCGTTAACACATGAAAGCTAGATCAGACACCTAGTTACTTGACCTCTGATCAGACTTCAAACTAATTCCTACATGTACTCAGACTCAAGAAGAAAATGTCTATCGTTAACAGATGAAAGCTAGATCAGACACCGAGTTACTTGACCTCTGATCAGACCTCAAACTGATTCCTACATGTACTCAGACTCAAGAAGAAAATGTATGTCGTTAACAAATGGAAGCTAGATCAGACATCGAGTTGCTTGACCTCTGATCAGACTTCAAACTGTTTCAAACATGTAATCAGACTCATGAATAAAATGTATATCATTAACATATGGAAGCTAGCTCAGACATCGAGTTACCTGAGCTCTGATCAGACTTCAAACTGTTTCCTACATGTACTCAGACTCAAGAAGAAAATGTATGTTGCTAACACATGGAAGCTAGATCAGACATCGAGAAACTTGACCTCTTATAAGACTTCAAACTGTTTCCACATGTACCCAGACTCAAGAAGAAAATGTGTTTCATTAACACATGGAAGCTAGATCAGACATCGAGTTACTTGACCTCTGATCATACTTCAAACTGTTTCCTACATGTACTCAGACTCAAGAAGAAAATGTGTTTCATTAACACATGGAAGCTAGATCAGACATCGAGTTACTTGACCTCTGATCATACTTCAAACTGTTTCCTACATGTACTCAGACTCAAGAAGAAAATGTATGTCATTAACACATGGTAGCTAGATCAGACATCGAGTTACTTGACCTCTGATCAGACTTCAAACTGTTTCCTACATGTACTCAGACTCAAGAAGAAAATGTATGTCATTAACACATGGAAGCTAGATCAGACATCGAGTTACCTGAGCTCTGATCAGACTTCAAACTGTTTCCTACATGTACTCAGACTCAAGAAGAAAATGTATGTTGCTAACACATGGAAGCTAGATCAGACATCGAGTAACTTGACCTCTTATAAGACTTCAAACTGTTTCCACATGTACCCAGACTCAAGAAGAAAATGTGTTTCATTAACACATGGAAGCTAGATCAGACATCGCGTTATTTGACCTCTGATCATACTTCAAACTGTTTCCTACATGTACTCAGACTCAAGAAGAAAATGTGTTTCATTAACACATGGAAGCTAGATCAGACATCGAGTTACTTGACCTCTGATCATACTTCAAACTGTTTCCTACATGTACTCAGACTCAAGAAGAAAATGTATGTCATTAACACATGGTAGCTAGATCAGACATCGAGTTACTTGACCTCTGATCAGACTTCAAACTGTTTCCTACATGTACTCAGACTCAAGAAGAAAATGTATGTCATTAACACATGGAAGCTAGATCAGACATCGAGTTACTTGACCTCTGATCATACTTCAAACTGTTTCCTAAATGTACTCAGACTCATAAAGAAAATGTATATCATTAACACATGGGAGCTAGATCAGACACCGAGTTACTTGACCTCTGGTCAGACTTTAAACTGTTTCCTACATGTACTCAGACTCGAGAAGAAAATGTTTATTGTAAACATATGAGAGCCAGGTCAGACATCGAGCTACTTGACCTCTGGTCAGATTTCAAACTAGTTATTATACATGTACTAAGATTCAAGAACAAATGTCTATTGTAAACAAATGGGGGCCAGATCAGACAGCGAGTTACTGGACTTCTGGTCAGACTTCAAACTGTTTCATATATGTAGACTCTAGAATAAATGTGTATTGATTATAGATTGGAGTTAGATCAGACACCAAATATCATGACGCATGATCAGACTTCAAACTGTTTACCACATGTACTCAGACTCAAGAATAAAAGTCTATTGTAAAACAGATGGGAGATAGATCAGACACCTAGTTACTTGACCTCTGATCAGACTTCAGACTATTTTTTACATGTACTCAGACTAAAGAACAAGTGTATATTGTAAACAGATAGGAGCCAGATTAGACACCGAGTTACTTCACCTATGATCAGACTTCAAACTGTTTCCTACATGTTCTCAGACTAAAGAACAAGTGTATATTGTAAACAGATAGGAGCCAGATTAGACACCGAGTTATTTGACCTCTGATCAGACTTCAAACTAATTCCTACATGTTCTCAGACTAAAGAACAAGTGTATATTGTAAACAGATTGGAGCCAGATTAGACACCGAGTTACTTGACCTCTGATCAGACTTCAAACTGTTTCCTACATGCACTGAGACTCACGAACAAATGTCCATTGTAAAACAGATGGTAACCAGATTAGACACCGAGCTACTTAACCTCTGGTCAGATTTCAAACTTGTTTCTACATGTACTCAGGCTCGAGAAGAAAATGTCTATTGTAAACAGATGGGAACCAGACCAAACACCGAGCTACTCAACTTTTGATCAGATTTAAGACTTAAATTATCATTATTAAAATAACTAAAACATTATCCTTTTTACAACTGGCATGTTTGACAAAATCAACCCATTGACGAGTATATTCGCCATAAATAAACCCTTACCATGAACAGTACACTTGTCTCATGCAAACAGTATAAATCCTGATAAGAGGGTCCCTGTTTCGGATCCCTTACCAGGGTTAGCTCTGTTTGTCAGTTTGCATTATATTGTTAAAATCAACCAACAATAGTGACCAAGAGGCAATACTTAATCGGAAATAAAGGTGTAATTGGGTTATTTGGTACACTAAAGTATATGGTCTCCACTGTAAGTGTATAGATAGATAGATATTTTATTCATACATAAGACCAGAGGCCCAACAGTACACAAGCATACAAATCATGCAATACATAGTCAAAGGCAAAGGTATGTTAGCAATGTATAGGAGGGGGAAATGAGACATAGCTTTTGATATATTCACATAAAGATTTATCTTTACATAAATTTATAAGAAGTGTGTTGTGAAACTGTTCTACAAGAGACCGTACCATTTTCTAAATCTCTTTTCACTGTCCGAATATTTTTTTTTCTACTTTGTGTAACAGATGTGTTCGGCTTTTGTGCACCAAATGGGTTAAAGTATCTATTTAATGCTCAAAAGGCGAAAACATCAGTTCTTGTAGAAGCATGTGCGCGTTTACCTGTTATGAATTACATAGAAATATATACATTTAAGCAATTAAACATGTCTGTGTATAATATTTACTACATATATTGTTCGACAATATTGACCTGACGTTGGTGACCTCTATTAGCATAATTACACACTTTGTTGCATTTCTAAATATAGCTTCGGAACACTTCGTTATCATTTATACGAGAACGCACATTGTAACCACATCGGCACCGAGAAAATATAGCATTGCCCGGTTCCACAAATATCGACAGGTATTTAGCGCAAGTGGTAAGGAAGATGACTATAGATTATTTTCCCGTACAGTCAGTGGTTCGAATCCCATGCAATACTCGTACATTTTTTTTAAATTTATGATGTTTCTTTTAAAGAATCATACAACATCTATTTCGATTGGAACACGTTCTTTTGTTATTTTTAAAAACATTATGTCATAGCGTCTGTTTGGTCTATAAAATAACATTTTATAAAATTAAAATATTTTCCCCTCTACCGGGTTTCGAACGCGGAACCTCGGTGTTACAAATCCCTTGCTCTAACGACACACCTATTGCAGATTAGTTACATCTGGGGTTGTTAGTTAGGTATATATTGGCAAGAGTCGCAGGTGAGAACATCGATGATCTTACCTGGATTAAAGCCCACTCGAAAGCGCAACATGCTGCGTTTTAGTAGATACGATTATACTAGGAGACTCGGGAATAATAGTTTATTAACAATACTCTTTTGAACGTGCTCAATGTGGAGTGTTGATCCACTGAGGATCACAACTGTAACAAAATTCACGTAATCAGCCGAAACAACCCGAAATTGTACGTAGGCTATCGAATATTGATTTATACTGCGTCATCTTTTTATAATTTATTCATGCATAAAGTTCAACGTCAGGTCAATATTGTCGAACAATACCAGTATAACACTAGAATATTCCATGGAATACTCATCCGATACCTCACATATTTATAATACACTTTCATGTGCTGACAGCAATACCGTTCTTTGTATCGCTAATTTACCAATGCTTTTTGCCTTTCCGAAAAGAAACAAAAGACAGAAAGCAAAAGTAAATTAGGATGTAAAATAAAATACATGTATCAAATCAAAGTTCATGTTCCAGTGCGAAGTCTTACTGAGAAATCTGTAAGGTCAAGCACCGGAACGTTAACCCTTTGAACCCCAGTCACGCACACATCATTTACAGACTGCGTATATATGATGAGTACATTTGTCCTATGTCTACAGTGGACACCTATGTCTGAGGTCTTCTAAATGAGCCTCTGGTCAAGGTCTGCACTGTCTTACATATTGCAATATGTTGGCAGAAACTACCCTAAATGGAAAAGTGGAATGGGGTAAAATTGGAATTGGAATTTACCATTTGTGGTTTAAGGGAGGGAAGGGTTAAATATACATTTTACTTTTATCTACAATGATGAAATACATATTGACTAGGCTACTACCTTTCAAAGTATAAGTAGCTAACATATAGAGCAGTCAAACCCTTTATCAAGTTGCCCCTCTTTAAGAGGCATGTATATAATACAGGGACAGGGGATGCTCACCGCAGACGAAGAGCAAAGTAGAAAGCCTCTGAATGAGCTTTCCACATTGATCCCTAGCTGCACCAATCAGCAATCTGTCCTAAGAACTAGCTTCAGAGATATATGCCTGTATATTCACTAAGTGTGAGTTTTATAACAAATTGATATAATGCCCATTAAAGGGAGGTAAATACGCTTATTTTTGTATTTGTAATATATATCAAATACAAAAGTTTTCGAATTCAAATTAGCAATTATTAAAGTAATAAATAAATTCATTTTATATGTCTACGTCTTGGTAATGACTTGGTACTGTAAATCTACATTTATTTAGATTCACCTTACAAATTCGAAAACAAGATAGCGCTGAGTGTTTTTCTCCTATGGATAAATGGGGGGGGGGGGGGAGAAGAAGGGGGTTAATTTATGTACATTTATCGGTTCACGTATAGTGCAGTGCTTCTTAGTTGAAAACTTTTATATACAAACAATGACATATTTCTAACTTTTTCAACATTTCTCGACTTTAAAAGATCAGCAATGGTGTCTCCAATAATATGGTCTAGCATATGCGCATCTCAGTTCATGGTACTGTACTGCTTGCTCAGTATATTAACAGGTCTAATATTGGATAGTTCAAGGGAACAAAACTCAGCAAACAACAAACAGAAGCTATATACATCACTTTAAGTGGCCGTTCAATAAGCACAGCACTAAAAGCAAAAGGGGATACAGATATACCCGGGCCAAGCGACCACAAACAGAGACACAGAGATTGTTAGCAATAGGTTGCCCTATAATGCAGGGCAAAAACAGTGCAAAAACAGTGCAGACGACTCATTAGCCATCTGTACCACTTCTTCCCTGCATCAAGCTGCTATAACAGTTAGATAGGGCTGAAATATCACCTTTCCTGTTCGCTTAGCACATGTCTGACCGCATGACTGACACTAAATTAAAATTACAATTGACATGTCATGGTCAAACCTACCCCAGTGACCACAATTAAAAAACTCACGGATTGTCATAAACTGGCGGCCGCATACTTCAGGACGAAAGCAATGGGGAAGATTCCTATAGAAGCCCCAGCAACCCCTTGTCCCGCACCTTGCTGCCAACAATCATAACACTATTATATAGACATATCAATATTTGTCCGGTCGAATAAGGCAGGTTTGGCCACTCCGTCTAAGTAAATGAAATATTTTCTAAGATAAACACACATGCATTATGGCATAGCAATATTACAAAAATAACTAACTTAACTAACTTAGCTGATTGCATCGTGTCAATAGTTATCTGTCCTTGATGTACTCAGCTATACTAGAATATGTCATATTCCAACATTGTTTACTCTAGTGGCTACACATTTGAATTGATTTAGATAAGGCTTGTTTTGATAATGGGTGAAACTCAAAGGTCAATTTATCAGCATTCGGCATATGGCAATCAATACACTTCTTTTCATGAAGAGGGTTAAACAAACAACTGACTCTAATAACAGTTCATCAGTGTTATTTCATTTTAGAAATTACACAGTCAGATAACCAATAGCATATATACATAATACACAAATGTAATTTTAACTTTTTATAAATAGAAAATGTCAACATATGTTACAGCTAAACCTGTATCAAGTGTTTATTCAATATGGTATGGTCTCACTTTCCCAACCTCTCTTGTTCAAGAAAAATTAATTAGTTGGGCTGGTGGGAGGGTATTGTGCAGTATGACAATGCATTTAAGTGGTGATAATTGGGCTGGTTGGCTATACATGTTCTTAGAAATAAGGTGCAGTACAGCTATTGAAATGAAAACATGGTTGTATTGCAATTTATTTATTAAAATTACTAAAATTAATAATCAAACTTTAAATATAATGTCAACAACATTGAGCATATGATTGAAAAGCACATGAGCAAAAACACATGAACATAATTATATACCAAAAGTCATGACAAAACTATTGTACTGTCTGACCCCAAGTACATTTGCAATCAGTTTGGATCCTTAGCAGACCCTGCTTAACAGGGCGGTTAATCAGGATAAAATAATAATTTAAACTGTTTGATAAATATTACCTTACTAAATGTACATTTAATATTGACCTAAACTTTAACAAAAAATGAAAGCAGTCATAATAGTGAGCTGTTACAAACATAAGAATAAGGTCTTCTCCACTGTATATCATACATTTTTAGCTCACCTGGCACGAAGTGCAAAGGTGAGCTTTTGTGATGGTCCTGTGTCCGTCGTCCGTCGTAGTCATCCGTCGTCAAACTTTTTCTGAAAAGATCTTCTTCTTGGAAACCACTATACCAATTTCATCAAAACTTCATAAGATTGTTCATTGTAGGCTACTTTCTCAGATGTCTTCAAATATATGTCATCCAGTTGAAATTGTGGTTGCCATGGCAACCAATTGAAAAAACTTTTAAAATCCTCTTGTCCAAAACTACTGGTCCGAATTGAAAATAGTTTTACCCAAATGCTCCATGGGTGACCTTTTATAAGATTTCTTAAAATAATTTTTAACATGGCCGCCAGTGGGTGGGGCAAGTTTTCCTTATAAAATTATTACTGTATAGTAAAAACTTTAAAATTCTTCTTCTGTGAAACTCCTTGTCCTAATTGAAAATAATTTTACACAAATTATCCATTGATAACTGTCTACCAGATTTCTTGAAAATAATATTGGTATCTTACAAAAGCATGGTCACCAGTGGGTGGGGCATGTTTTCCTTATATTACTGTATAGTAAAAACTTTAAAAATCTTCATCTCTGAAACTACTTGTCCAAATTAAAAATAATTTTACACAAATGATATGTTGATGACCCTCTACCAGATTAATTTTCTTGAAATATTTTTGTTATCTTAAAAAGTATGGCCGCCAGTGGGTGGGGCAAGTATTCCTTATATTACTGTATAGGAAAAGTTTAAAAATCTTTTTCTCTCAAACTACTGGTCCGATTTAAGAATAAGTTGACAGAAATTATTCATGGGAGACCCTTTGTCAGTTTTCTTAAAATAATATTCCTACCTCAAACAACATGGCCGCCAGTGGGTGGGAGTGAATTAACCTATGTTGGCTTATGGTGAAAACTGGTGAAAACTGAGTACTGGTCCAAATTGAAAGTACTTTTATACAAATGATCCATTGGTGACCCTCTACCAGATTTCTTCAAATAATTTTGCTAGCTTAAATACATGACTGTCAGCGGGTTGTTACTTTTTTCTGATATGGCTAAATGAAACCTAAATACAAATCTTCTTTTCCCCAAACCAATTGCTCAATTTGACGTCACCATGACCGTAACCAGGGGTACCAGGTAAGCGATTTAGGGCCGCATGAGGCTCTTGTTAAAAAGAAAAGTACATATTTGACCTGTTCATACTACATTATCATATCAAGATATGAAATACGTATGTGACGTATGTTTTCCCATTTAACCCATTCACTGCTAGGACGGCATCTATTTAAAAATGTTTTATTAGTTAAATTTAAATTTTAGGTCAATTCATTAAAGGGCCGGGTTCGGCGTCATATAAACTCGCAAACAGTTGGGATCCTGATCAGACGCTTGGTAGCATGGTGTTTTACATTTATGGGTTGGCTTTTGCTTTTTGTTTTGATTTATGTCGCTTTTAACAGTATTTCAGTCATATCTCGACGTCCAGCTAATTTCACGTGGAGGAAGACCCCCAGAAGCCCTTTATGCACTGTTTCAGGCACAAATTGGTAACTGGGTAGAACCTACGACCTTCCGCAACCCAGCTGGAAGGCTTCCCCACATGAAAAATCCAAATGCCCCGATCGGGATTCGAACCCACAGTGGTGAGGAGCTTAGTGATGTAAGTCACAGTGACTATAACTACTAGGCGACGGAGGCCCCGCTTTTTGTATCAAGTTTGAAAACATCGAATTTGCAAACAGATAGGATACAGACACCGGGTAGCTCGGCACCTGATCAGAATCAAAACGGTGTATCCCACTTTTAAAAATAGGTTAGTGATGATGGTTCAATGGTAGTGATTTCTTTTTAAGAAACCTGGTCTCGATACAAATGAGCTCAATAACTATATGCCAGTATCAAATCTACCATTTCCCTCCAAAGTACATGTATTAGAAAAAGTAGTAGACAAACGCATTGAGTACCATTTTACCACAAACCATCTGCACGAGCAGCATCAGTCAGCTTATCGTAAGCACCACTCTACAGACACTGCTCTTCTTAAAGTTCAAAATGACATCCTGCAATATCTTGATAAGAATGAAATCATAATTCTTGTGATGCTAGACCTATCAGCCGCATTCGACACCATTGATGATGAGACATTACTCAATCGCCTTGAAAAAGACTTCAAACTTATTGGAAAACCACTAAAGTGGATGACTTCATACCTGAGCTACCGTTACAAAACAGTCGCAGTAGATTGAGAATTTTCTTACCCAGTTCAAATGAAATATAATGTAACACGGGGATCAGTCCTTGGACTTAAAAACTTCATCTTGTACACAAAACATGTCGGCTCAATCTGCAGAAATCATCATCTGGATCATTATTTCTATGCTAATGACTCACAGTTATATTTTTCCATCAAGCCTAAAGATACCTCTTGTCAACACTAAAAGACATAGTCTCATGGATGCACCAGAATATGTTGAAGTTGAATACCGACAGAACTGAAGTCACACTGTTTCACACAAAAAAGGTTAACATACCTGAAGACTTTCATGTTCAAGTGGGAAACTCTAAAATCAAACCATCATTGTGTGTGAAGAATCTTGGTGCTAGGTTTGATATGGATATGACACAGCACATTAATGCTGTGTGCAGGTCTAACTACGCACAGCTGTGGCAAATAGGTCATAATTATTAGACAGTACATTTTCCCTCAAACTTCAAAGACCTTGATGAACTGTTTGGTTACATCGAAACTTGACCACTATAACTCCCTGATGTATGGGATTCCGCAAAACACACTACGAAAACTACAGTGTGTGCAAAACACAGCAGCCCGCATCATTGCCAGGACTCCTCGATACATTCACATCAGCCCAGTCTTGGTGGAGCTTCACTGGCTTCCAGTTCAACACAGAATTGAGTTCAAAATTCTGACGCTTACAGACAAAGCCATATGCAATGATTCTCCATGTTACATTGTCAATATGCATGATGGGTATAGATCTCGATGAGAGTTGAGGTCTGCGAGTAAATATGTATCGCTGGTTGTACCGAAAAGCTGTTTGGTGAAGTATTGGGATAGAAGTTTCATGCATGCAGCCCCAAAACTCTGGAACATTCTACCAGCAGCCATCAAAGATGCGAGCTCAGTTGCAGCCTTCAAAAAAACGTCTAAAGACACACTTCTTTAATATTTGTTATAAGAACAAAGTAGGAAATAGATGACTGCTACCTCTAGACAGTGCATACTTGCTGTAGAGGGTATAGGTCTTAATGGGAGTTTAGAAGTTGGCCCCTTGACCTGGTACATGTGTGGTGGATCTTGACGGTAGGGATTGCCCTGATCTCTTTGACACCGGTTGGCTGGGATCTGTGGTGTAATTCTTGGACAGCTTGAACCCCCTATAACTTCAACAATATATAAGAAAATCCAAGCAGTAAAACAAATGAGGCCTCTCGTTGCCATAGACATTAATTACGTCATGCGCAAGCACTGACATGGCTCAGTATGCCAGATGTCGGAGGTGCGAGATAGTAGGGTGTAGGTTTGTGGGTTTTCTTTTTTAATAAGGCCTCTCGTTTCCTAAGACATTAATTACGCCATACGCAAGCACTGACATGGCTGATTATGCCAAATGTCGGAGGTGCGAGATAGTAGGGTGTAGGTATTTGGAACAACACTGACTTTTAAATTACTGTTTTAATAGTGCCATTAATTATTTTTAACTCATTTTGAAATTGATTTTATAAACTAATAATAATAATTCTTATAATCTTAGTAATTATCATTATATTGAAAAATGTTATTATTTGTCTTTTCTCAATTTGTAAATAATAACACTGATATAATAAAGAAAATATTGCTAAGCTTCATTTTCTGCCTCAGTAGCTCAATCGGTAGAGTAATTGACTAGCAATCCAATGTTTCTAGGTCCGGGTCCCATTCGATTCAAACATATTTTTTTAAAATGCAGTGTCCGATTCTATTTACTCGTCAGTCCATAACGCAGTGATCAAGGAGCATGTTGGTTAGAACAGGAACGTAGATTAGAGGGATTTGAGTCTCGCGGAATCTCGCAAAATAACGTGTTACCCGATATCTTACTCGTACGCGTGTAGCGGTTAAGCTTTTGTGTTGTATTGTAGAACAGTATACACTTCTAACTCGAGCTAAATTGGGGGTAAATTACACGCAGCATTTACAGATAAAACTTAAAATGGTGGCGTGAGGTATATATTTTTGTTTTTTAATATGTTTGAAGTACATTTTTGTCCCTGCGAAGTTGGTCATATTTGCAAAACATCCCTCGTTTTTGTTCGATTTAGTAGTTATAGGTACTTTTATTCAAGTTGTGGTGACCAAACTGCAGGCTCGATTGAAAAGATCACAAGATTCAAGATTCAAACATTTTATTAAGTAACGTAAACATTAACATGTTTCTTGTTACATGATACAATGGATTGTTAATATAGTATACATGACAATTTCCTTGCATAGACTCTGTTGTCCATCTTATCCATATCTGGATATAAAATACCAATATAACTCGGAATTCTTTTTATTACCTGAGGTTGGACGTATCCGAACCACATACAATCAAAAGTTTGTACAGTATTACCCCTCAACAGCAACCGTCATTTTCGGATGGTATATAATCTCAGAATCACATGACTTCCCACTGGGAAACAAAAGTAACGCAGGAAGTTCCTACAGGAGCCCTCTGTATTACTTTCGTACAACAGTGAACCGCCACCTATTCCACTACGCTAGTGTTGCCTGGTTGCTCAAGAGGGACAATAAAGTAATATGAAAAGATACTGTAAGGCATGAAACCTAATACTCTAATATGTAAACAACAACGGAATTGCAATTTTTTTACAGTAATACCCCCTTCACAGCGACCTATCTGAAGGATGAACTTAGGTATTTCAGACACCCGTGACTGTCCGCTGCAAGACACAAGCAATCCAGAATACTCATATATACTGGAGCCCTCTGCATTACACTTGTCCTACACTAGAATTATGTGCTATTTAGAAAAGCATGTGGATGGTCACTGCAAGACAAACGTAGCAAAGAAAGTTCGTACATGAGCTCGCTGGCCTAAGCTCGTCCAACAGTACACCTCTACCAGGCCCTAATGAGATATGGGTTCATTGCCGCTCAAGGGGGATAACACTGTAATATGATAGGATAATATTTGCATAAAACTTAGTGCACTTAATCAGGAACAGAAATATAGTTGTTATACTGTAGTACTACCCCTCAACAGCGACCCATTAAGCATGGTGAAAAGTGATCTTAGAAACAAGTGGGTGTCCAATGCAAGACAAGGGTAATACAAAAAGATCCTACAGGAGCTTTCTGCAATACTCTCATCATGCAGTAAACGACGATCTTCCTCGATTAAGGTATGCTTTAGTGTCACTTGAGAGGAATAATACCGTATTACTGTTATGATAATATAATACATGAGACATAGTGCTCTTCGACACAACTGAAATATAGATTGTATACAGTGATACTCCTCAACAGCGACTCCAGCGACCTGTGTTAGGAGTTTGAAAACCCACAGCAGCTTATGCAAGACAAGAGCAATACAGAACGTTCCAACCGGAAATTTCTGCACTACTTTCGTCCTCCAGTACACCACCGCCTAATTCAAAAGATGCAAGGGTTTTGAGTCGCTCGAGAGGAATAACACTGTAGTTTTAATAATAACATGGAACGTAATGCTAACTCATTGCTCTTAAACAAGAACAGAAATATAGATATTGTACAGTACTACCCCTCAACAGCGACTGCCATTCAGGGAATAGTTTATGCTCTTAAACAAGAACTTAAGTAAAAATGTAATACAGTACTACCCCTCAACAGCGACCCGTCTTTCCTGGTAAGTTGTGGACTTCTCAAACGCGAGTTACCACTGCAGGTGGAGAGAAACACAGAAAGTTCCTACAGGAGCTTTCTGCATGACTCTCAACATACGGTGTGTCGCCCTCTGTCTCAAATGAGGCAGGGATTCAAAGCCGCTCAAGGGGGATAACTCTGTATTTACATAAGATACATAACGATGTGAAACGCAATTCTCATAACTAAGAACTGGATGAATACTGATGTCCGATTGAAGTACAGTATTACCCCTCAACAGCGACCATAGTCGCTCAAGAGGGATAACACCGTAATATACGGATTAAACGTAAATATGCACAGATGAAAGTTGTTTCACATTTCAGTGGGTTTTTATAAACTGCACAATGGCACTAATGATAAAGATTAGTTTCTATTGATGAGAGTTTGACGTATGCCAAAAGCCTCATAGACATATTTACATAGATTCTTTAGGGTAGAAAACTGCTTATTGTTCATCAAGTCGAGGAATTTAAATACACTTGGCCTACTTACATAGAATGGTTTGATGTACTTATTACGTATATCGCTATATGCAGTACAGACTAGGGTAAAGTGGTACTCATCTTCTATATCACCTGAATTACAAATGACGCAATATCTTTCATTTCGTTCTATTCTGTTATTACCGTATCTGCCTGTCTCAACTCTTAACTGATGAGATGAAAGCCTTAACTTTGAAAATGGAACTCGGAATTTTGCAGATATTTTGTCTAGATATGGCTCAAATTCGAAAGACGTTTTAAAATGTTTATAAAAATATAAAGACGAACTAGTATCTATGGTTGTGTACCATGATTGTGTAAACTGATCTATTAACCTTTGTTTGAACACAGCACAGAATATTTTTAAGTCAACAATGTCTGGGTTATGCCAGACATAGGAGAAGCCTGTGCTATTTAGCAATGCTTTGACTTTTGACGCCCAGTTAGTTTTACCTATTTCAACATCAGCTAATAAAGCCTGGTATAAACAATTAACAATTCTATTATCACTAGACAGGGTTTTAATCCAGTATCTAATTATACGCGTATATCTATGTATGTACAAAGGATATCTGCCTAATTCTCCATAAACTGACATATTACTAGTGGATTGTTTAACTCGCAAAAGGTATTTACAAAATTTAAGATGCACCCGTTCTAATTCCTTATTCTTACTAAACCCCCAGACCTCACAACTATAGTTCAATATCGAAGAAACAAAAGAATCAAACAACTCACATTGGATACTAGGTTTTACAGAGTATTTTCTAATATTAACAAGAAGTGAATTTAGAGCTCGTACCCCCTTACCGGCTAGTGTTTCTTGATTCAGTTGAAAGGTGCCTGTATAATGAAATACAACTCCAAGGTAGTTAAAATTGTCTACAACTTCTAATGGAACGTTGTTAAATAACCATTTCTCATTTTCTTTTACAGGTCCCCTTTTTCTAAAAACCATAATTTTACTTTTGTCTGTGTTAACCTCTAATCCCCATAGAGTACAATATTCCTGAAGGAGGTCCAAATTCTTCTGTAAATCTAAGACAGAATCACTTAAAATAACCATATCGTCAGCAAAGAGCATTAAAATAAAACTTATTTCCTCGACTGATATACCGGAATTTGATCCATCTAATAAAAACAATTCTAGGTCTTCTAGGAACAGAGAAAAAAGTAATGGCGACATTATCTCCCCTTGTTTCAATCCGGTCGAACACTGCAGATAATCTGAGTATGACTCACAGTGACGTACTCTAGCTTTAACCTGTGTATACATATCATATATAATTCTAAACGTTTTACCTCTGACGCCAAGTTTATTAAGTTTAAACCAAAGTCCATTTCTATAAATACTATCAAAAGCTTTTTTGAAATCTATAAACGCGCAAGCTAGACGTTTGTTTTCATTAAGAACTTTGCTGATTACAGCATTTAAAACAAAAATAGCATCAGTGGTAGAACGGCCCTTTCTGAATCCAAATTGACAATCACTAATAATATTATGATTTTCTGCCCAGTCTGACAGCCTCTTATTTAAGATACTAGTAAATATTTTAGAAAAACAACTTACTAAAGTAATTCCCCTATAATTATTAACATTATTTGGATCATTCTTTTTAAATAAAGGGACGATAATTCCTTCCATCCATTGACTCGGGAAATAGCCCGATGATAAAATGCTATTAAATATATCAAGTAAATGTGACATTAAAATATCAGATGCTTCAATAAAATATTCATTAATCATTGCGTCTCCTGCAAATGACTTATTTCTTTTAAGCTTATGTATAGCAGTTTCTATTTCATCAGCTGTTATTACATAATCCAATTCATCAAACATTACATCATCTATATGGGAAGTATCATTGCTATGTAAATTCCTGCAAAAAGATTCTGCTTCATCATTCAAAACATCAGGAAATTGTGAACTCATTTCTGAAAAATAACCATAAAAATCATTAATGTCGATGCTACTGTTTTGCACTCTTTTCTGCTTGTTTGAAAAACATTTCCAGAATTCTTTTGGTCTACACTGTCTCATGCTCACAATTTCTTTCATTTTCAACAACTCCGCTTTACTTTTCTTTCGTTTTATAAGTTTCTTATAGGCTAGCTTATTTTTACAAAATTCTATTCTATTAACATCATTTTTACATAAATTGAACTTTTCTCTAGAAATAGTGTACTTATTTTTCGCCTCTTTGCATTCTACATCAAACCAAGCTGATTTCTTGCATAAAGTATTACTAGCATGAGCCTTTTTATTTATAACTTCTTGTTTATAAAACAAAGGCTCGGCAACTTGTGTAATAACATTTGTAAAGCTTCCTATACATTTATCAATGACATCTTTGCAGTTTGGATTTAACTCATGTGTGATCGAATTCAATAAAGGTAACTTCGAAATTAAACTACTCCTAAAGTCATCACGTCGCTCGTTATCCCATCTTATGCGAGTGCGAATATATTGCCCGTCGTCACGGTCAACGCATGTACTACAGCGTATACCGAACGATAAGGGGGCGTGGTCTGACCATTCATTAAACTGTCCTACTTTAAAATCTTTTATCAAATTAAAATCATTTTCTTGTAACAATAAATAATCAATAACGCTAGCACCGGTTTGGCATATGTAAGTGAAGTTACCTTTATTGAAATCCTCACCTAATCTACCGTTTGCTATTCGCAAAGAGTTTGATTTACACAGATCTAATAGTTTAATACCCTGATTATTATGTGTTTTATCTAATGATACGCGACTTAAAGGTGAATCTGGACAATACTCGTCGTCATCTAAATCCCGCACTGACCTATCACAAACTATGTAATCTCTTTTGTCCCCATTCCCTATACGAGCATTCCAATCTCCCGTTAACAGTATATTACCCTGATCTGTGTATAAATCAATATCACTTTGCAATACATCAAATAAATCATCGTTAATAAAGTTATAGCTAGGCGAATTCTCTACCCATATATAAACACCTGCTAAAAAGACATCAGCTGTAAAATCGAAGAAATATTTATCTAGTTTTAACCACACTATAGTATCGTAATGATTATTTACAATTTTAACCCCTTTACTAATACTATTACGGATATAAATTACCACTCCGCCACTGCAGCGTTTCGCTCTTCTGTTTTGATATTTTCTATATAAATTAAAGCACTGATAACCTTCAATATCAAATTTAGAGGTTTTTTTACCCCACGACTCAAACAAAAACACAATATCATAATTATTTATTACATCTAAAAAGTCGTTGTCTTCACATAGTGTGCTGATATAGAAAAGAATAAAGGGTGGCATGAACTATTTGCATTCATCGTGTACTGTGTTTAAAAGAAGTTGTTGTCTTTGCAAAATGCCTATAATCATGCTGATTCAGTGTTTACAAAATGGCGGCATTTCCCGGTCCGCCTGATCGGTAATTTGTTATTATACACGAAGAGTAGCTTATTTCGTGTTAAATTGATGTTGCTATTGAGATAATTATAAATTTTGTCTGCAATCATGTAGATCTATAATAATTTACTTTATGGTTGTATATCTAATCTGTGTAAATATGTTTTGCAGAATTTGAAAAATGAGCTGCGATGCCGCACAGAAGGAAAGGTGTGAAGCGTCCTATTGAACGTGTTAGAAAAAAATATTGATGAGAAACGTTAATTACTTAATAATTTCACTGATAACTAACCAGGTTAGTATTAAACAAACAAACAACAAGAGAAGACCAATTATAATAATTACCGTATATTCGCAGCCATCTGTCGAGTTATGCGGGCTTAAATATCGCAGCATAAGTTCCCGCGAATGCTGTCCTAATCTACTATTCTGTATCAATATACAAAATAAATTGTAATCGTAACTTTAAACAAAATCCAGATTCACAGAAATTCAATTTCAAGCCTGGTGAATTGACACTTAAACACAGGTCAGTGTTAATCTTTGGAAGATTAAACGACCAGAAATAACCTACACATCTCGCGGCTATCTAGAGCAGCTAATTTGTGTGTGTACTAACTGTTGACGTTTGCGCGTTTAAATTAGATTGTGAACACATTCATCTGGACAAATCATGTACAGTGACGTAACGGCCTAGCCGGTGTTAGGTATTCAAGTCTAGAGGTGTTGAAGATGTAATTGTTTTAATTACGGATTAATAAACTTGGGAGCTGTACACAAAGGGAACTATAGAAATTGATTATTTATGTACGTCTCTGGAGGTATAGAGAGATTCGGTATTTTAAGCTATTTAATGTCTATTTTGAGGATTGCTTCCCTCGATTTAATAACACTTGCAAACATTGACTGAATAAGTGACAAATATTGTTTTACTTGGACACGCCGTACGGAACTGCACGCATTAATTACTGAAATGAGCTTATCAGTCATCTAAAAATGTAGCGGCAAGAGGCTTACCTACCCAAAACGGCAACAACCGCTTATCTACCGCGGCGAAAGGGAAGACAGAGATAAATTGATAAACTACCCAATTAGATAGGAAGTAAACAGTCCCTATCTAATATACGTTCCTGGTTAGAATCAGTGCCTACTATGTACTGTCTAATTATGTATGTCCATTTACGTTTTCGTTTAATGTATTACAAGTCAATAAAGTATAAAACTATATCATTTACCTTATATGCAAGTATATGCCTAACTTATAATGCATTTTAACGACAGAATGTCATTTTAAGGGAGTAACTGTAACTAGTCTTCACAATTCAAAATTTGTAAAAGAAAACATGTAATTTCAACAAATCCTTACTGTAATTTTTCCAATTTTTTCTAACCAACTATTTCACCAACAATATGAATGAAAAAACAAACAATGAATGAGTCATTTTTTGTAATTCAAGTTTTTATGAAAAAATAGCATTTTTAAAAATTTAAATAGTAGATACCATCTTTCTGAACACCTTTATACAAATTGTGTTTTGAATTTCTTATTGCACGAGACTTAGACTCATTAGCTTTGTTTAATTTTGAGAAATAGTTTCTCATAAAAAGTCCAGGTTTTTGCTAAAAAAAAGATCTTTAAGACAAACAAAGCGATAAATTGTGTCTATATTCGCACAGATTGTTTCTTAGACTAGTATTTTTTTTCAAGCAAAGTTTCAGAAAACCTTTCAGAAAAACTAAACTCACTAGCGAGCTACCTGAAACAAATGAAATTTGGTCTAAAAAGCAGCAGTAGAACATATATGCAGAAAATATTGTATGTTATATGCAGAAAATAGAAGAGTAAATATGGGAAAGGGCAATAACTCTAACAGTATTGCTGCAAGAGTTATGAACCTTGTGCAAGACACTTTCACTAAAGTCTTATAAATCTCTTTCTATAAATGAAATTTCATTTGAAAATATTCAGTATAACAGAAGAAATCTGCAGAAAAAGAAAATATGGAAAAGGGAATAACTCTCAACAATAGTGATACAAGAGTTATGACCCTTGTACAATGCTCGTCCACTTGTTTGGCTCTTTCCATAAATGAAGTTTCATATTAAAAGCTTTAGTAGAACAAGAGTTATCAATCGTGACGCAAAGAGCATGACGGACAGACAGACAGACGGACGGACAGATAGACGCCGGAAAAGGGATTTCTTAGTGTCACCTCTGCCTACAGCAGGTGACAAAAAATATTCAACACATAGGAAGCCCTGAACATAAAACACAGAAGACAGTTCAAGTTTATTTCTAGATGGTAGCTTAAAGTATGCTAAACATAAAGCAGAATGCTCCTTTACTCCTTTACTTAATATCTGCTTTAAGAAGAAATTGGGGCAACGGGTTAATCCTTAACTTGCTTTGAATTGCTTGCTATCTTCTCTAAACGGGAAAATCTCTACATGGAGAAGGTTCTGTCTGAAAGCGTTCTGTTTTGCTCTGTTCATTTATTTTACGTTTATCTGTTCATACCTGAGTGACATGTTTATTTCAACCAAAAACACAATACCAACAAAGACTGAGATCATCCTCGTCAAGCCATATCTTTGATGTTCAAACTACAAACACTAAACTTGCTGATGGATCTCTAGCAGTGATTGGACCTCAGTGGAGGAACTCATTTACCAAATCATTTGAAGGACATTACTAATGAAAAGCAGTTTAGGTCAAAATTAAAGACGTACTTGTTTAAGCGGTTCAACACTTAGATTGTTGTGTAAATGTCTGTGCCAAATTAACTAAATTCAAGAGTTTTGAAATCATATTGTATATAATGAATGTATAGGATGTAGTATATTTCTTTAATATTATTGCTAAATTGTTTAGATGTTTGTGAATGTTTTATGCGATGTTTTGTTCTGATATTGTACAGCGCATATTTATACATTTTTGCGCTAGATAAATGCTTTGTATTTGTATGTGTCTACATGTATTAAGTAACGGTTGCACTTACTTTGATTGTACTAAATGTACATTTAAATGATATGATTAATAACCTCTAGGTACATACTGCAAAACCTGTGTAAAGCGGTCACTTTAATATGAATACTCAGATCCAATAAAAGTTTTTAGTTTATTTTTATGTGTATCTAGCATTCACCTAATTTGAATTATTAACATGTCTTTTTTTCAAAAGAGACCTCTTGACACACGTTTAGTTTCTAACTTTAGATATAATTTGTAATGGTCAACATATTAATTCTTCTACCTCTGTAAAGTACTTGGGTGTTATTTTAGACCAATTCTTATCTAGTGAGGCAATTGCCAGATCAGTCATTACTAAGGCAAACAGCAGACTAAAGTTTTTGTACAGAAAAAACCCAGTTTTTTTTAATTTGCACACAAGAAAGCTATTGGTCATGGCACTTATTCAATGTCACTTTGATTACGCTTGTTTGTTTTTGGTACCCAGCTCTTACTCAAAACTTGAAAAATAGACTTCAAACAACTCAAAATACATTAATCCGTTTTGTTTTAAATTTAGATGGTAGAGAACACATAAGCACTAATCATTTTAAGTACCTCAACTGGTTGCCAGTATCAAAATGAGTTGATCAAATAACCCTTAACACGTTTATAATTATTTCAAAAGGCACTGCTCCTCTATATCTTTCTGATTATTTTGTTCCTTAAGTTTTGTGCACAAGCACTGTACAAGGTCAAACATGACAGCCATTCCCGTTAAAGAAGATTCGTTTTCTTTCACTTTTACACATTATTATTATTATTATTATTATACCGGATTTATATAGCGCTCTTTTCACACATGGGTTGTGCGTTCAAAAGCGTTTGACATGAAATTACATAAATGTGCCTACAAAGCAAGAAAAGACAAATAACTACATCTAAATCTAAAATAAACATGATACCTTATGGATTTACATGCTAAAAAAGTCCGAACCAGGGGAATTCTTTCATTGTAATTACCAAGATTTAAAAAAAGAAATATCATTAGTTTGTAAAATCAACTTTAAAATGAGTCAACTACAAATGTATTTAAAAGATCAATGGTATGATTAACTAGAGGCCCAGATGGCCACATTTCGCTCACCTGAGTCATTGTACCATAGAAGCTGACTGGGCAAGACAACATTTTGATATAGCTGATATAACTGATAAGCCCCGGGGCGGGGGCAAATTTGATCCAGGGGTCATAATTTGAACAATCTTGGTAGAGGACCATAGGGCAAAGCTACATGTCAAATATAAATGATCTGGGCCTTACGGTTTCAGAGAAGAAGATTTTTAAAAGTTTTCCTATGAAAAACTGATAAGCCTGAGGACGGGGCCTTTTTTGGCCCGGGGTCATAATTTGATCAATCTTATTAGAGGACCACGAGGCAAAGCTATATGTCAAATATTAAAGATCTGGGCCTTACAATTTCTGAGAAGAAGATTTTTAAAGGCTTCCCAATATTATTCTATGTAAAACTGATAATCCCCGGGGCGGGGCCATTTTTGACCCAGGGTCACAATTTGAACAATATTTGTAGAGGACCATAACGCAAAGTTACCTGTCAAAATTTAATGATCTAGGCCATACGGTTTCTGAGAAGAAGATTTTTCAAGGTTTTCCTAAGAAAAACTGATAAGCCCCAGGGCGGGGCCATTTTTGGCCCCAGGGACAAAATTTGAACAATCTTGCTAGAAAATCATTAGGTTATGATACATGCCAAATATCAAAGATCTAGGACTTTGGGTTTCTGAGAAGAATTTTTTTTAAGTTTTTCTTATGCATTAAAAATTGTCTATACGGTCATGTTAGAAAACCTGGTTCCAAGGCAAGGGGAATAACTCTAGCCAAAATATTTGAACAAGATGTCGTTCCCCCTTGTCACTGATGCTTTTGACAAAGTTTGGTTGAAATCGGGTCAGTGGTTTCTGAGGAGATGTTGTTTGAAAATGTGAACGGACGACGTACGACGGACGACGGACGGAATGGTATCACAATAGCTCATCCTGAGCCTTCGGCTCAGGTGAGTTAAAAATGATGAAAGCTGATCAGAGTCGTATCCCTACCACCAATATCCACCAGGTAGGCATTGGGTCGACGGTACAACCCCAGAACTCCAATTTAGACCCACAACATATACAGAATGAACACGGCTCTGGGGTAGCAGTCATCCACCCTCTCCATCCCACACCCCGGGACCTACATAATCCATGGCTGAAATTACACCCTTAATTCATAAAACATAAAGATAAGAATCTGTCCTAGAATTATACCGCAGACACTCAGCCAGTCGGTTTCAAAGAGATCAGGGGCAATCCCTACCATCAAGATCCGCCAAAGAGGCACGGACAAACGGTACAACTACAGAACTCCCATTTAGACCCACACTATCTACAGCAAGAACATAGCAGTCATCCATTTCCTATTGTGCTCTAATAAGTGTGTTTTCAGACGTTTTTGAAGACTGAAACTGAGCTCGCATCTCTGATGTCTGATGGTAGACTGTTACAGAGCTTTGGGGCTGCATGTATTCTCTAGGATAATGGACGCTATGCTATTCCTAGAGTCAACAGCTATGGTAAGAAGTCATTTCTTTTCAGAGGTGTTCACTTGATGAATGTTCTTCCTTAGAATTTAAGAGTAAGTAAATCTTTCACTCAATTTAGGTTTGATGTCAAAAATTTCTTGTTAGCTAAAGAATAAGTTCTTTACTTGATAGATAATATGTACTTATTAGTTATCTTTTTCATATCAGGATTTCTTTTTATTCAATTGCCTACTTATATATCTGTGTTAATTTAGATAGGTTTGTTCACTTTATCATTAGTCTTATGATTTGTTCTGATACTCTGCTGTGTTAACTTATGAACATGCTCTAGTCATTCTAAAACTGACAAACTTTGAGCTTAAGTGTGTATCAAATAAATACGAAAGACTCAAGCAGGAAACGCAACACAAACAATAGACCTACCTCTCAAGCAGAACACACACACAGTCATACCATAACAAACACACACACACACAAGCACAATCCCATTCCTTCATCTACACACTAAATAGAAAACAACACGCAAGACAAACATAAAGCAAAGTGAACATAGGAGCCCGCCTTGGTACGGTCAGCAGCAATCAATAATTAATATAAATCAATCATTAACTACCACTGGGGGGTTAAACCTGGGTTTAGGGGCGCCCAACCTCACAGTTATCTCCTATATTCACCTATAAAGACGAACAGTGTACATAAAATATAAACCCTGTTCCACAACCTCACAATCACAAAGACCGCCAGCACAGTAAGTAAATACATGTAAAACATTTAACAAAAATTCTATGACAAGATCATTAGTAACATGGGAAAGAATTAAACATTCAAGCCCGTGTTAAAAATAACCCACTATGGCAACGGTCAAATTGTACTCAAGCGACTAGTCTGTAGTTACGAGTAACTGTAAGACCCATCAGCGATTTTTTCAAAGTATTAAACATTTTTTCTATCATTGTTTTTTTGGAAGAGCTATTTATGATGAATGAAAAAATGAAAAAAATATATATGGTGGTGTTAGCTACAGCGATTTGAAAAAGGTATGTCAAATTTGGGATTTTTTTCAAATTTTACCCATTCAGAGTACAAGCTTCAGTTAAATCTATTTCAAAACAAAACAAAAATGGTAATTTGGGTTTTCATTTCTTTATTTATTTCATGTCTATGGTGGTATTTTCACATATATAAACCAAATTTAGACAAAGCAGGCACCAGGTTTGAACAATATGGATCCTTGAATATCGAAAATATGCTTTATATAGGGCATGATTTTATTAGATTTTTTATTCTATGAAAAAAGTAATAAAGTTTGAAAATGAAATAGTTCTAGTATTAAACTTTTTCTTATATTCTACCAGATGAAAGTCCATACTAAGGCAATTCAAAATATGAAAAGAAATTGAAAGGTGAGTGTTGAAAATTTTGAGTTATTAAAGTAACAAGAGTTATCTCCCCTTACAAATTTACAAAAAAGTACCATATCGATGATATTTAGAGCTTTATAAATTTCATATTTGGTGCCCTTTTTTTAAAGTAGTTTTTGCATGAAGAAATACTACCATAGATAGGAAATAAATAACACAAAACCAAATTATCATAAAGTGGGTGGGGTAAATTTTACATGGCCGTAGAGCCAACTGTTGTTCACCAAAATGTACACTTTTTCTATTTTTTCATTCATCTTAAATAGCTCTTCAATACAAAACCATCATAGAGTGTTTTCATATACTTTGAAAATTTCCCAAATTCATGACATTGATACACCCTCAACATAGTCCGGCAGAGGGCTGACTTGACCTGAAAATGCCGTCCTAAGTTTTTTTCTCGACTGATTCTACTTCAGCATATGTTACTTATTGAAAAACCAACGGGTGCCACTTTGTCACACTTGAGCATTTTGGTATATTCAAGATGGCAGCCAAAATGGCTGCCGAAAGACTTTTAAACAAAACAGTCCAAAATCAGCATTCATTTTCCCCTTTTTTAACTGATTTTACCTCACAATAATGATAGTTAGTATTCAAAAGAGGTTTCGTGTTTTAAAAATGTTACGGGTGACATCTTGTAACTCTTGTAACAGTTTATTAAAAATGGCGGCTAAAATGGCTACATAAATGCGTTGAAACATACTACTCAAAACTTCAGCATTCATTGTTTGGTTTTCTTAACTGATTTTTACACCATAACGATAGATATTACTGAAATTATGATACATATTATTGAACTGTTACGGGCGACATCTTGTTACCCTTGAGCATTTCTGTTTATTCAAAATGGCTACCAAAATGCTTTTAGCAAAATAGTCCAAAAAGCAGCATTCATTGTTTCTTTTTATGCCCCAGGCATCGACATATGCGGAGGCATATAGTAATCGTCCTGTCCGTCAGTCCGTCAATCCGTCAATCAGTCCGTGTGTCAGTAACAAGGTTAAGTAGAATTTACCGTTTCGTCTAGCATCAACACCGCTTACCCTAATGATTGGATACTTATACAGTTGTTGCCTTGGACCATTCCCTATCACCCAATATCACCAAACTTTGGTCTTGACCTTGACCTTGACCGAATTATGGCCAGAATTATTCAGAACTTCTTTAGAAGTTGTGAATGGAACAAGTATAACAGTGTACCGCATAGGTATTATATATACTCAGCAAAAGTAGAAACGTCCCACATTTTGAAAGGACATATCTCTGACTTTATTTAAGTTATACATCCAGTGAATGTACTTGTGGGATACTGGTTAGTTGGAGTGTATTGTGTCAAGTTGTTACAAAAATAACACAGATAAAAACCGTGTTCACGTTGTGCACGTGCACAGTACATATGTGCTCAATAAAGTAATTATGTCACCGCCGTACGATACACACGACACGTGCTAATAGAAAAATTGGAAAAACACGATATCTTTCCAATTCTTGCATCATGCTACTCTCGTCTGAAGTTGTAAAAAATCAGGCAATAGGAATTTTCAGGCGGATATGACGGTCACTTACATCGCCCGCAGGCTCGGATGCTGTTTAAATCCCATGCAGAAGCTTGCGCAGGGCTGCCATAAGTTGATCATGAAAAATCCTAAGATTTCCAAATTTTCTATTTTTCAAGAGCGCTGACTTTAAATTAGTTAAAATATAGCAGAATGCGCCTTAAGGCTTTACCTTAAGCCTGCTTTAAGCTACCATCTGCTACGATAAAAATCCGAAGATTTCGAAACGATCCGGAGAAATGGCAGCCCTGCTTGCGACCCGGTACCATCAGGCTGGGACTGTTCACGATCGAGTTCGCCTTGGTCATCCCGTTTTTCAACTGTCACGTTAACGCACAGTTTACGTCTACGTCGTTTGCCAGTCACCGTAATGGCTAGAGGATACTGAATTATCTGGTTCTTTATATGCCAAGTGCAAAGCACTCATACATCGGACCTCTATTTATAAAGTATCATCCGAAGGACTTGGTCCGGCGGGGGATTGAACTCGCAACCCCTGACGTCGTAAGCGGGTGATTTACCCATCGACTACGTCCGCCGGTGCATTTCTTTAGAATATATTGAAAATGTATAGTTATTTTAGCCGCAAACGGCTTCTAACTCTAATCTTTTAGTCATACCTTTATTCAACATCCACGGTGGCTTGTTCAACTCGCCTTCCGCTCGCCGAGCGGACGGTCGCTTGCCTCTTGAACGACATTGCTCGGCGAGCGCTAGGCAATCGGAAGATGTCACTCGAAAAGGTTGTTTCGGTGTGATCGCCGTGGCAACAAAGATGGCGGACACAGCACAACATTGATCTTTGAAAGTTGCAAAAATGTTGAAAACGACTTTGTCAGATCAAACTACAGCACGAAACTGCACCCGTATGATGTCCTTAGACATTGACGTGAAGGTAAAGTGAACTATTGTTACATATTTTCCCTTACAATGGACCAGACTAGATTCTAATATAAATGTGATGGAAGTGTATAGTAGTACTGTATACATGTATAAGGCACCAAGTCGATAGAGTCTATATACATGCGCGGATCCAGAAAAATTATATAGAAACCCCCAAGAAGAAGAAGAAGATTACACTGCATTTTAAACAAATTAAAGGCGTGATTGGACCCCTCCCTCTTCTCGAGAAAAGAAAGAAATTGTAACGTTACTATAGTGTAAAGTTTTCCTTTAGCAGATTTAGAAATATATAAACTACTGTGATCCACACATCGGTGAGAGCAGGAACGTGTATTAAGCTATGTCTCTGGTGAGAATAAGTTTTAACGGGAAGGAGTAGAACAGTCCTTTCATCATCTTTATTTACCTGTACTGTAGTAAACTACAGTAAAACCTCTCTATTACGACCACTAAATTGTGTTCATTATTAAGTGTTTAATGCAGATGACTGCTTAAAGCAAGGTGACAGTAAAACAGAAAGCTCTTTTGGGAGCTTTCTGATTTACTCTCACCTTGCTTAAAGCTGTCACTTGTCTTTTATACAATGAAATAGCATTCTTTTTAGTAGTCGTAATAGAGAGGTTATACTGTAGTTTACCACGGCACGGAGTTATATATATATAGTGACACATGTGTATAATTTGGTGATTGGTAAACTTTGTTGTTTCACAACTATGCCGCGGACGGCATCTGTTGTTAGATGATCAAAGAGGCGTGTGCTTGAAATAATTGCAAACTGTCAATCAGAAAACTAAATTTCATACTTTTGATCCCGATCAAGATCAGCTTTATGCTATGACTAGAGATAGGACTGACATTTCAATATTTTAATGATCGGACTGTAATTCTATCATTTTTGGTTTCTACAAACTATTAGAAAAACAACAAAATAGACCCCATCCAAAAATATCAACATTTGATGAAGTTACACTTTTTTTAAGTTGGTAGGTACATAAACATATTTGTATAACTTTTCATGGTTTTCATTAAAAAAGTGGTTCCATCACTACAGATCCTAATAACAAGTCCAAATGTTACAGTTTCATTTCAATTTGATGAAAGTAACATATCCAAGCCTATATTTACAAAACCAACCTTATACAAAGTTCTAAATGACAATTGAAAGCTAAATTTGCAATACAATATTAACCCACCCACCCCATTTTCAATGATAAACTCAACCTTCAAGCATATTCCACAGTTACTTTCGTTTGAGTTTAATTCAAA
The DNA here is from genome assembly GCA_922989275.2 of Gari tellinella. Lineage (NCBI taxonomy): Eukaryota > Metazoa > Mollusca > Bivalvia > Cardiida > Psammobiidae > Gari > Gari tellinella. Next base: position 67,363,909 of record OV277871.1, on the reverse strand, counting down.
GTGTTTCAAACTCTGACACGTCTCTCTTTGCTATTTGGTCACTGAACTGAATATATATATGAATTTATATTATTTATTTATTGATTTTATATATAAATAAACAAATATAATATATTAAAGCTCCTTTATTACAGTTACGCCCCCTGAAATGTTGAAAAAAAGTTCAATAGAAAGGTTGAGGGTAAATGCAGGATGAAAGTTGTGCTCAAAAGTCAAAGCTCCCAAAGGAGCTTTCTGCATAAATGTTATCCGGCATCGAATCAGACATCTGCCTTTACAACCTTTTGTGGTTCATTTAATTCGCTGTAGTGGTAAAGGTGTCATATGTATCCTACTTTTGTCAAATGTTTGCATTTCTGTTTGTAAATTTTGTCTGCATATAATATATGTTGACAATGTAAATATTATATAGATATATCATTTTAAAAAATGAGATGATGAAATTAGCTTTTTAAAATTGTTTAATTTACTATAAATTATAAACGCACCATTTATACTATACTATAGTAAATTGAACAGTTTTAAAAAGCATAATCTCATCATCTCATTTTTTTAAATCGTATATTTATATACAGCTTTTTCCGGTAGCTTCGGAAAGTTCCTGCATCACGCCAACATTACCTATTATATACATATCTATTATATTTATATTGTTTAAACTCTCGTGGCATATGAATATTCTCTGGCAATGTATATATTTCTCTGGTTACAGTTGTACCTGTATAAGCTAAACCGATTTTCTGAAAATAAGAAATAGCTAGCAGTGTCCACTAACTGTATTATGTCATATAATATTATCATTATTATTATTGCCATGTGATTATAGGTTAAGTTATTGTTTGCTGGAAATTGTTACAGAGCTCCAAATTGGGGTATTTTTCAAAAACTAAAATATTTTTTCTGCATTAAACCTTATGATGTCCTTCACCTCTTCTTGACTATTCTAGTGAGCAGTACACCATAGAATTTTGTGGTGAATTGACTGAGAAAATATTGGATGTGTACATTTATTTCCCTCTTGTCTCGTACCTTTTGTTACTGGTTTTGGCTCACCTGACATTGCTCAGGTTGAGCTTATGCAATCCTTGAATGTCCGGCGTCCATAATTTTAGTGTTTACACTCTTGAAGCCACACGTTTTATTCAATCTTTATCAAACTTGCTCAGATTGTATATGATCATAAGAATTTAGTTAAGTTTGATTCTGTTTGAAAGCAGAGCAATAGTTCAAGAGTTATCTGCCCTTAAATAGCTGAAAATGCCATACTTATCAGTTTTTACCCTCTTGAGGCCACCATTTTCATCCAATCTTTCTCAAACTAGCTCAGACTGTATATAACCATCTGCCCTTGATATACTTTGAAATGCTAGAAAAGGCTTTATTTCAGTGTTATTTATTCTCTGGTTATCTGTCCTTGATGTACACTACTATACTAAAATAGTTTTTATTCCAATATTGTTTATTATACATAGCCTCTACAAATTTGAATGGAGTTACATTAATATTGGTGAAACTCAAAGGTAAAGCTATCAGTCTTCTTCATAATACTAGGTGAGCGATATCAAGGCCTTCAATGCCTTCTTGTTTATACAACATGCACAAGCCGGCAATTGTTGCAAATACCCAAACCATAGTTCAGACCCAGATCATGATCTTAAACTGCATATTTAATCATTTCAACCAAGATCAAAATCCAATATAATTGATAATTGTTAGGGTAAGTTTTAGATCATATTCACAAGAGCCCATGAGGAAAATACATCAGCAAATAAGCAAATGACTGACAGTATATGATATGTCAAGTTATAAATTGCATGTACATACATATGTGTAGCTTAATACACAAAAAATATTTTGCCTGTTTTTTTTTGTTTTTTTTCTTTTTTCAGAGTGCACATTTTAAATAGCAGAGGTATTGTCACAGTCACATTGGGAACATATGCGTCAGGAAATAATACAGATTTAGATCCTATAGAGCTGTTCAAGAACAAATTAACCACACTTTACCGATATTTGATGTTCATATGTTGAAATGTCACGAAAAAATTACAAATAGATGTAGAATGAAAATAAAACATTTTAATATATAAAATGTATTCTAATAGAGCCCTCTGTTCACGGTCTGCACTGTTGGTCACTGCTTGTCATTAATATTTATTTGAAGTTCCAGGGGCTTATAATTTTTTATAAGACGCTACTATTTACATGTTTATCAAATTATCATGTAATGTATATTACATGAAGCAGGACAAAAGTAATGCAGAAATCGGCTTAATGCATGACCTTTGCCCTCTGTTTGTTGGACAGTTTGGATACTGATAAGAAGTCTAAATCTGTACATGTATATATAAGTGTTGAAACATGATTAAATTACAAGAGAAAGGTAGCAGCTTTAAGCAGGACAAATTAAAGTAATGCAGAATTCAACTGATTCTGGATATCGGTTGATCATATACGAAAGTCATTGATTTCTAGTGGCACATGAAAACTTCGAACTCGCTTAAATCGAACTTACCAGTATTTAACAAGTTTAATTTCAATAATTCAATCTCACTAAGCCATGCTTTTCGGTTGCCTGTCTGTCTGTTTCTCACTCACCTGCATTCCCTCTCACATGTATATATGATATATAGTGTAAAGTGTGCTATGTGGAGTGTGTGCTAAATAAAACTAGTGATAGCATTGTTTAGTCTATTAATAAATTTAAAGTCCCAACATTACTGTCAAATTGCCCAAATCGCGCATTTTTAAAACCTGAAAATGTAGGCACATTCGTAATCTAAACCTATAAAAAGAAGTAATCCCCGGTGATTGTGGAGGTAACATTGCACAAAACCCCGTGAAATTGGTGGAAACAAGTCGACTTTTAAATCTGTTTTGTTGACATTCGATCGAAGACGAATTATTACGGAAATGCTCCGACTTCGCTCGGCTTTGCGCACAGTATATATGAATTATCGCCGCGCTCCGTATCAATCACGTGACCTTTATCGGAACCGCCGTTCGTATTATTTGTAAACAAACCCGCTTAAAATGTACACCATCACGATAAGAATTCGACACATTTAGGTAGGATTCTTTAGGAAGTGGGGGCATATGTCAGGCTTCTTACACGCGATTTAACTTAGTTTTAATACATAGAAAATAAACATATATAAGAAATTGCGCGTTTTAAACACCAATCTCAGTAGGATTGTGCCTTTAAAATTTAAAACAAATTATAATTTATTTGAACAACTTTCAAAGAAGACCATATAAGAAAAATTCCTGCTAAGTTTGGTTAAAATCCATTTGGTAGTTTTCGAGGAGATGTCGTTTAAAGAAATTGTTGATGACGGACGGACGACGAGCGACGGAGGACGACGGACATAGCACAATCAAAATAGATCACCTTGACATTTTGTGCCAGGTGAGCTAATAACAACAGCAAAAAACCCCAACAATTGTGATATTATTGAGATTTGGCAGCCCTGGTAAGGTATTTTATGTTAAATGTAGCTAAATATGTTTCTTGCAAATTTGTACACTCTAATTTTATATATTTTTGTATCTGTTGCCTTGGTGTTTTTTCAAATGTGTGTGCGTTTTGAATATATATTTAATGTGTTTTAGTATTTTAAAGTAGAGAACATTAACAATTTCAAAATATGTCAAATTTTGTTTTATTTTCTTCCCATATAATTATATCTATAGTATCTATAGTATACTACTTGACACGAGCCGCATGCGGCCCTAAATCGCTCACCTGGTACCAATGATTATGGGCATGTAAGTTTTCACTTGTCTTATTCACCCCCACCAACTGGTGGCCATGTTGTTTGAGCTAGGAAGATTATTTGAAGAAAAATGGCAAAGGGTCACCCATGAGTCATTATTTGTGTAAAATCATTCTTAAATCAGACCAATAGTTTCAGAGAAATTATTTTTTAAAGTTTTTCTATACAGAAATATAAAGAAAACTTGCCCAACCCACTGGCGGCCATGTTTTTAAGATAACAAAATGATTTTAAGATACCTGGTAGAGGGTCATCAATTAACCATTTGTGTACAATTATTTTTAATTTGGACCAGTAGTTTCAGAGAAGAAGATTTTTAAAGTTTTTACTATACAGTAACATAAGGGAAACATGTTTTTTAGATATCAAAATAATTTTATGAAATCTGGTAGAGGGTCACCCATGGATCATTTGCATAAAATTACTTTCAAATCTGACCAGTAATTATTGACAAGAAGATTTTTTAAGTTTTCACTATATAGCCATAGAAGGAAAATCTGCCCCACCCACTAGCGGCCATGTTTTTTAAGATAGGAAAATTATTTTAAGAAATCTGATAGAGGGTCACCAATAGCACATTTGGGTAAAATTATTTTTAATTCGGACTAGTGGTTTCACTGTGGTGTAACCTGTACGGTCGTCAAATGTTTAGACACTCCAAGATGGCGGATGCAACGGCGCCTGAAAGGTAGGTGGTGTGTTTTGATACTGATCGAACTGTATAAGAATCATATAGAGCTCTGTAATCTATGTTAAACAAACATATAATGATATCCCTTATCGGTGCATCACTTGGTAGCGGACAGATTTTCAGTTTTATGGTAGAAATGGTCTGTAAACGTGCAGAATCCGAACGTTCAGAAATCGAACCGAGCGACGGGACATAATTTAACTGCCTGTGAGGTTACTAACAATGTAACGGATTCGAAGTTGATATAAATGGAAGCATTTGCACCTGGTCATCACGCTAAGCCAACTTGTTTTGTCTGAAAAAATGTAGATTTGCTGTTATTAACGATTTTGAAAATGCATAACTGTACGGCTTAGACACATTGCGAAAACTGCTACTGTACGGTTTAGAAATGGTCATTTCTGTACGGTTATGACACACTTTTAGAACAAAAAAACTGTACGGTATAGACACATCACAATATTGATTTGGCATCACGAACTCAATATTTATACACCAGTTAAACGAGTGTTTTCAGGGGAATGATTAAATCGGCTGTGGTCAGTCGGTCTTATAACCTGTCTTGGATCCTTATGGAGCATTTCCTCCTGCGTTTTTTGACCGATTTAGAGTGAAACTTGTCATATGTAATTAGTGAAAAGAGTACATGTGCCAAAGCAATTTTGTATGCGTTTAACAAAGCGTTATTGACCTATTTCCCCTTTATTTATTAAAGTGACCATATTTACTAATCAAAAGTGAATTTGTGCGGGATAAAGTCTCGTTCAATAATGTATCTAGTTTTCACAGAGATCCGGATATCGAAAGAGTGTTGTTAATAATTAATTAATTTATAATTGATTATTGATTGCTATTGACCGTACCAAGGCGGGCTCCTATGTTCACTTAGCTTTATGTTTGTCTTGCGTGTTGTTTTCTATTTAGTGTGTAGATGAAGGAATGGTATTGCGTGTGTGTGTGTGTGTGTGCTTGTTATGGTATGGCTGTGTGTGTGTTCTGCTTTAGAGATGGGTGTATTGTTTGTGTTGCGTTTCCTGCTTGAGTCTTCTTTCGTATTTATTAATCATTTTCTGAAAATTATATTCTTTGTAGTAAGAATTATTGGTAATATCATTATTCTTTGTACATTTTCAGATCATTTGCCTGTTACTACTGCCAAACAGAAGGACCATTCGAAGAAATAATCAACCACTGTTTAGATAAGCACCAATCTCAAATCCTGAAAATAAAGAGAAGAGAACTAAGTTTTAACACCGGAAATCAAGGATATAGAACTTTAAATTTTAAAGTCATACCAAATATACTAACAGAAACGGGAAAATACGTGATTCCAAACAAAGTTGAACAGAATATAGATATTTTAGATATTGAAGACGATTTTGGACTTACTGATTTATCTTAAGACAACACAGAAGATTGCAATAGCCCATTTACTGAACAAAGACTTGTTTCTTTGTTTTGTTTTCATGTCCCAAAACACGGCGGTATATAGCATTGGTTGATTTATAAAAATGTCCGATCATTCTGCAATTGAATGAGAACAGGTCCCTCGTTTTTTGTTACACAATCATTTTTTGGAATCGGATGAGACGTTTGAGGAAGCAAAGCAAAATGGATAACCCAGGAGTACATTACTCGGTAAAATACCAGTTCAAATCATTTGGATTGTTTTCTTTGCAAATGAGAATTATGTTGTGTTCATTATTTAAATAAACTGATTTGTTTTAGAATAATTTCTTTATTTACAAAGAAAATGATATGAACTGAAACTTTATCGATGAAAAGTATGATAGATAAAAAAGAATGCAATATTACTTAAAACATTTTATTGGTTTAATTTATAAAAAGTAAAATATGTTTTTCCTAAACTTTTAAATCTCATATTTCAATCACAGTCAGTTAACAGGTAAAATGTAAAAAATAACATTGAGAAAAACGTAAAACACTGATACCTTTCAGGAAACATTGATTGATGATTAGAAACAAAAGCATATCTATAAATCATGAGAAATCACAGCTTAATAAACATCTCTGAGTCAGTACTTTAAGTAAACATATACGAGCACCTATAGCAAAACACATTGAAAGACAACTGTAAATGTGCTTGGTCAACTTGGAACACTCTTTTGAACAGTAACTAATCGTGATCCGAATATTTACGAATATTACAATGGCGAGTCATCATAAATGCTATGGCCGTAATACATGCAAATCTCAGTAACAGTTTGATAACAAAACAACAAAAACAATAAAAGATCATGATCAATCATCGATTAATCTTTAGCATGCTACGGGAGAATAAGAATTTTGGGATAAACTTTGGAAACAGTTTTGATCCTGATGAGACGTCGTGTAACTCGACATCTCGTCAGGAACCAAAACTGAAACCTTTCTTCTTTCTTTTTTATCGAAGCGAAAATGCTATCTGAGAATTGTTACAAGCGAAAATTGCTTAGCATGCTAAATGTTAATCACATATCGGAGGACCTTGTAAACAAATATTGAACTTATAACACCTTTTCAGTTGCTGATTAAGATCCTTATGCCATAACAAAAGCAAACACTGTCACGTGCATGCTGAACAGAATGACGATGTCGATCACTGTATCGGTTATGTGAATTTGAATTGCAAAATAATTTTACAATCTTACAAAATGCGACAAGTTGCAACAGTGTTTAAAGACAGTACTCACGGTCCTGTGTATGACCCCCACCCACCCTCCCGATGATTCAGTGAAGCGTCTCATGTAAGATCGGTTTCTTATATTTTATGGTTTGAAAACACCAATAAGTATGAGTATGTCATGGCCTCTGTAGACAGAATGAAATGGCTTGGCCACATGTCTCATGCTTTTACAGCTACGTTTAAGCCTATTGATTAGTAATGAGAACAATGGGTGTCACACAAAGGACCAAAAGTAATGTCTTTAAAGGAGTAAAAACAACGTCTTCTCCTATGTAACAAATGATTTATAAAAATAGGACATTCAATTAACCCTGGATGGATTTTAGCTCCAAATATATTATCTGCAGAAAAAACCAATATAAAAAACTACTACAAAAGAAAAATTCAGTATAAAGCTAAACAGTTAACTGATTTGGATCTAAATTATATACGAAGGTTAGCGAATCGTACTTAGCATGATAAGGGTTAAGAAACAACTGTTTTACAGTGTAAGTTGTATTTAACGAACATTCATTAGTTCTGAGAATCATTCACCCATTACCCCATAGCCTGTTTCTAATTTTGAAGACATGTGACCACTTAAAGCAGGTTGAAAGCAAAGCAGAATCATGACTGTGCCTTAAGGCACTTTCTGTTTTACTTTCAGCCTGCTTGAAGCTACCATCTACTAGAAAACATTTCTTATGATACATATTCATGACTGTTTATTAATTGGAACGATTTTCTTCTGTGGGGAATAAGTTAAATGCGTATTTATGGGGTGGGTTAAGAAAGCTCCATGAGAAAACGAATATAACAGAACTAATGTGTCATTGTACTGGAGTGGTCTGATTGTTGCCTGGACGGATGTTTATGATTTTTGTGGTGCAGTAAGCTCGACCGCCACTTATACCGCTGTCCACAATCAGCGCAAGTGTACCTCAATGTACTGCCGTGGACACCTTTAACATGGTCTACTAAGATGTCTTTTCTTGAGAACATACCACTGCAGTTTGTACACTTGTATGAGTGCAGTTCTGTACTTTATTCTGTACTGTGACTTTCACATTTTTCAGCGGAGCTGACTATTATCTATTTTGACCTACATTTTTTATTTAGACAAACATTTCAACCAATCATATTTTATCAGAAATTTAGAATTAAGAGCACCTGTTGAAACTGAATTGTCTGATTGGATAGTAGCCAGGGCTCCAGATAAGAGAATTATTTCAAAACTTAAAAACTTTATTTGTGCATTAAACCCTATGGTGTCCTACCCATTTGAATTGTCTCTTCGAGACGATAAAAATGAGTGGTATCACCATAGGGTTTGGTGCTGAATTGAGTGAGAAAATGTTAGATTTGTTCTGTTTACTCCCCTCTTATCTGGAGCCCTGTAACTGTAGCCTGGCTTGTTTATGGACTGATTAAGAGACACAGGCACACTGAGCTGATGACATCATGCTTCTATGATATATGATAGCAGATGTCTATTTATAGATAGGTGTTTTGTTAAATAATGGTTTACTACCAATTTATTTTAATTGTTAACTATTTGTTTAAATTTACCATACATTGATTGCAATATAATAAATGGCATCAAGTGAGTTAAACACAATTGTGTTGTTTCATCATTTATTCACAAGAGTGAGGTGTTATAGAACTGTTGTTCTGTAAGGGCATGCACAGTTTATTTAGTTATAGTTTGTTTCAAGAAACTCCCCATGAATGAAGTTTGATATATAGAACAGTAGTTTAATCTGAGGATCTCCTACCAGTAGCTAGGATATGGGTTATATTATTGTTTTGCATTTCTGTACATTTATAGTTTTTTAGTCAGAGTTATAGTTATCCTGGAATGTGTATTATCCAAGATATTATAATTCTTTGAAAACCCCCAATAGCATACAATTTTACACACCCATCTACAGCATGAATTCCACCAACCATTCCGCTGAATATCTTTTTTAAAGATATTTCTTGTTTCTGATGTCTTTTGAGGGAGCCCTGATAACAGTACTGGTGGTTACAGTTTTTACACTTAAATTTCTTAAGACCATGGCTTCTCATAATGTCCGGCAACTTGATGTCTCTCCATAAACCTATTACATGTTTCACATGAGTATCTTTACTCTTTATTTATTACATGTTTCACATGAGTATCTTTCACTTTTTGTGTGCTTACGAAGCTGTTTGCGCATGCCACTTCTGGATTGAAATCCTCGTCCGCACTCTGGACAGAGGTAACTTTCTTCCTTGAAGGATTCTTCCAACGGGTCAATGGTTACCCTATAAACATAGATGTATCTGATAACCGGTTATTGCCTGACAATGCTTTACTATTTTTTGCTTTTATTTTTCATACTTACGGGCCCGGGGCCTGTCTAACGAAACGTCGTGCGGCAAAAACTGTCGTAAGTAAAAACTTTTAAATAAATTTGATTTCTGAATTCTCCATCTAATCCTGTCTTGTGACATCTTTTTGGAATCGTCTTTTCAAGACGATTCCAAAGAGATGCCATAAGACAGGATTAGATAGAGGATAAGATAATAATCGAGAAGTTTAGAATCTGACGGCAGTTTTTGTCGTACGACGTTTCGTAAGACGCGCTCCCGGAGTTTGACACCCGACACCCTAACAAAAAAAGTATATTATAAGTGATAGCATGTCGGGGTCAAACTCCGAGCCCCTATGGATGCCATATACTTGGTTTCAAATCAAACATAAAACATATATATTTCAAGCATGCAAGCAAGCAAGCAGTATATATCCGAGAAAGCCGATCTGTTACAATGCTATTTATAGACGGAGAAATGCCCCTCTATAAATCAGTCAATGCCCAGTACATGTAGTTGGCGTGTACACACGTCTGTGTGTGTTAAATAAGGTCTGCTACGTTTAGTTGAGATAAGCGCGAATTAATGCGCTTGCATCAGGATAAATGGAATGTAATTTCGTCAAGATAAGGTACATGTACATTTTAACCGACATTTGAAATTTCAATTTGAGCATCCCTGAGAAACAGGTTAATGAAAAATCCGGGTCCGTAACTCAGTTTTACGAGTAAATACCGCGAGAATCAGGCTAAGGGAAAACTCTGACCGATTATCGTAAACATAATTAGACAGCTTTGTGAAGTTTTGCTCCTTAATTAACCCACGGAATTATGCCTATACACACATGTAATTCCGTTCTAACCCTTTCATGATATTGTTTGCCCCTTCAACGCTGATCAGGATCGAAACCGTTTGCCAATGCGCTTTATGGCGTCAATGAGAGTGAAAGGGTTAATAGTGAGCTGTTTAGATCGGGTGCTAGACAGCCAAAGTACAAATGCGATACAATAATTTCATCCGAATAAAACCCGGTTAGGGTTAGGGTTAGGGTTAGGGTTAGGGTTAGGGTTAGGGTTAGGGTTAGGGTTAGGGTTAGGGTTAGGGTTAGGGTTAGGGTTAGGGTTAGGGTTAGGGTTAGGGTTAGGGTTAGGGTTAGGGTTAGGGTTAGGGTTAGGGTTAGGGTTAGGGTTAGGGTTAGGGTTAGGGTTAGGGTTAGGGTTAGGGTTAGGGTTAGGGTTAGGGTTAGGGTTAGGGTTAGGGTTAGGGTTAGGGTTAGGGTTAGGGTTAGGGTTAGGGTTAGGGTTAGGGTTAGGGTTAGGGTTAGGGTTAGGGTTAGGGTTAGGGTTAGGGTTAGGGTTAGGGTTAGGGTTAGGGTTAGGGTTAGGGTTAGGGTTAGGGTTAGGGTTAGGGTTAGGGTTAGGGTTAGGGTTAGGGTTAGGGTTAGGGTTAGGGTTAGGGTTAGGGTTAGGGTTAGGGTTAGGGTTAGGGTTAGGGTTAGGGTTAGGGTTAGGGTTAGGGTTAGGGTTAGGGTTAGGGTTAGGGTTAGGGTTAGTGGCGTTTTCGGGGACCCAAATATGGTCTATCTGGGGACCTGGTCTAGGTCGGGGACCCAAGAAATGGTCTAGGCGGGGGACCCTGGTCTATAGGGGGACCCAGCCCTGGTCTATTGGGGGACCCATTAGAATAAAGAAGGAATTTTAAAGTGATATAGTATTTTTATTGAGAGTATCTGTGAGCTTTAAACCTGTATGTTTCTTTTAAGCTGGGTGTTCTGAACATGTTTTGTTCTTAGATCTAATTAAAAAAGTGGCTCCTTAACTTATTATCCAACTTTGTAGTTTTTGGTATGGTCTATTGGGGGACCCATTAAAATAAAGAAGGAATTTTAATGTGATCTAGTATTTTTTTGGAGAGTATTTGAGAGCTTTAAACCTGTATGTTTCTTTTAAGCTGGGTGTTCTGAACATGTTTTGTTCTTAGACTTAATTAAAAAAGTGGCTCCTTATACTTATATCCAACTTAGTAGTTTTATGGTATGGTCTATTGGGGGACCCGTTAAAATAAAGAAGGAATTTAAAGGCGATATAGTATTTTTTCTGAGAGTATCTGAAAGCTTAAAACCTACATGGTTAGCCTTATCTGGATGTTCTGAACAATATTTGTTCTTTGACCTATTTAAAAAAACCGGCCTAAAGGGTTATATTCACACCATGATTAGAGACCAAAGTTCGAGTCCGTGTTCGACTCGGTTAGTGGGTTCTAAAAATCTAGGCCTGTGATATGTTGTAGAGTTGGATGTTCTGAACAACATTTATTCTTAGACCTTATTAAAAATGTGGCTCTGAGTCACATTAATCTTGTCCCAAAAGAACACCCCTAAACCATTTACTTTAACGTTATAGGGTGACCTAAGTCCGATCCCCAGTAGGACCCTTAGGGTTGTTGGATACCGCTCAAATGTTCAGGGGGTGTGTATAAATGATTTATCTAGGTGACTCTATGCCTAAAAAATAAAAAAATATACTTCGGGGTTTATGGTCCAACCTTGTCAGAGACCAAGGTTTGAGTCCCTGTAAAGACCCGGTCGGTGGGTTCTAAGTACCTAGGCCTCAGATATGTTGTAAAGATGGGTGTTCTAAACATCTTTTATTCTTTGACATTATTTAAAATGTGGCTGTGAGTCTCATTATTATTGTCCCAAAAGACCACCCCTAAACCAGTACTTTAACGTTATAGGGTGACCTAAGTCCGATCCCCAGTAGGACCCTAAGGGTTGTTGGATACCGCTCAAATTTTCAGGGGATGTGTATAAATGATTTATTTAGGTGACTCTATGCCTAAAAAATACAAAAAAATACTTAGGGGTTTATGGTCCAACCATGATCAGAGACCAAAGTTCGAGTCTCTGTAGGACCCGGTCGGTGGGTTCTAAGTACCTTGGCCTCAGATATGTTGTAGAGCTGGATGTTCTGAACATCTTTTATTCTTTGACTTCATTAAAAATGTGGCTGTGGGTCACATTATTCTTGTCCCCAAAGCCCTTCTGATTTTTCCTATATAAAGTAGACTGAAAGTAAAGCAAAAGGCGCCTTAAGGAATAGACAGTTTGCTTTAAAAGTGTTTTTTAGGGTTACTGGGCCTATATGAACTTGAAACAAACCAAAGAAACTGTTAGAAAAACTTTTATTTTTTTCAAGAAAACTCTAAGGGGTACCCCTTAGACTCAAAAAAAAAAAAAAAAAAAAGGCGTTAGAATGACCCGGTTTTCGACTATAATGTAGAGTTTGACTCTCAGAACAACATTTGTTCTTTGATATATTTAGAAATGTGGCCGAAAAGTACTTTAACCTTGTTCCAATGATCCAAATGATATGGGGTGACCTCAGTCCGATCCCCAGTAGGACCCTAAGGGGTTGTTGGATACCGCTCAAATTTTCAGAGGGGGTGTATAAATGATTTATCTAGGTGTCTTTAGGCCTTAAAAATAGAAAAAAAGACTTTGGGGTTTATGGTCCCACTATGGTCAAAGACCAAGGTTCGAGCCCGTGCAAGACCCGGTTGGTGGGTTCTAAGTACCCGGGCCTCAGATATGTTGTAGAGCTGTATGTTCTGAACAACTTTTATTCTTTGACCTTATTAAAAATATGGCTGTGAGTCTCAGTATTCTTGTCCCAAAAGCCCCACCCCCTCTGATTGGGCTGTTTTCATAGAATAACCTAAGTCCGAATGCAGGACAGAGGGGGGTGGTGTGTTTCGGGCAGGTATAGCCTGTCCTAGAGCCATATTTCTATATAAGTGAAAGAACAAAGGTTGTTCAGAAGGGTCCGGGCTACAAGGAAATGTATAGTTTATGTAGGTATTAGCAAACAGTGTAGCTCCAGATCATCTCATAACATTTATGGTCTATGGGTCCCCCAAACCCCAACCCTAACCCTAGGTGGAGATAGGGTGACCTTATTTGAAAATTCAAAAAATATATTTATAGACACCTTAGAGCTCTAAAATAAGCGCTAGGCTGCTCAAAAATGTCTGTTCTAGCCTCAGCAAGTCTCACTTATATCGAGATGTTCCATTTAACGAAGTTATGACAGCCGAAACACTAACCCTAACCCAATTTTTGACCCTGTTTTGAGTTAGACATAATAGAGTGGCCAAGAACGTTCTTAAATATGGATTTTCTAACCACATATCAGTACATATAAGCCTTATTTTCAGTTCTTCTGAGTCTGAGCTCAATGAAGCTTTAAACAGAGCTCAAAAAAAAAATCAAAGTAGGTAGGGGTCAAGGAGTCATTTTTGTCACTTTTTGGTCATGTTCGGAGGTCAAGCTAGGTGACTAAAACGCCGAGTTCCCATGAGCTACTACCTGTATCTTGAGTTTAGAGTTCCGTTTCCAGAAATATGAACTCAGATTATGGAATTTCCACCTAGTTCAAAAGATATGAGTATCCATATTAGGTAGGGGTGTCTGACTTCAACTTTTTTTTAAAAATGTTTAATCTTAACCCTAACCCTTTATTTGAGGGACTACGATTAAGGTAAAAAATACGTATTCCCTAACTTTTAACGCTCTTTAAAGTAATCCTGGTTTCAACGCAATAAAACGCCCAAAAATGACATTTTTTAGCCATTTTTCGTTAACTGGGGGACCCACTTGGGTCCCCATTTAGACCCCAATAACCCCAAAAACTTTTTGCCTAGGGTTAGCACTTTTAAATAGCACTAGCACTGATTTTAAAACATGGTTAGCCTTTTTTTGCGCCTAATTTCATCCCTGCAAAAGGTTTTCCCTTATCTCACAAGAATAACAAAGTTGACCCTAACCCCACATAATACTGAGATTCATGTAGTACAGACCTAGGGTTAGACCTATACCCCATTTTTTGGTCTAACTTTCTAACTTTTTCTAGGGAAACTAGATATCAAAATATCGCCAAAAACGTCTAGAGATACGTATATCTAACTACGTACGTGATACTTCTCAACAATAACCCCGTTTCTTAAATAGCATTGGGGTTAAGTTGAATATTTTTTTAACCCCATGACCAAACTAAGCCGTGGTTAAACACAGGCTGTATTACGATCCTTGTTAGATATAAATCCCTACTTGATATCTAAAAACCATCCTTAACCCCATGTTAGAAGTACCCCTAGGGTTAAATGGTCTATGGGGGACCCTGGGGTTGGGGTGATTATCCTAATTAGGGTTAGGGTTAGGGTTAGGGTTAGGGTTAGGGTTAGGGTTAGGGTTAGGGTTAGGGTTAGGGTTAGGGTTAGGGTTAGGGTTAGGGTTAGGGTTAGGGTTTAGGGTTAGGGTTAGGGTTAGGGTTAGGGTTAGGGTTAGGGTTAGGGTTAGGGTTAGGGTTAGGGTTAGGGTTAGGGTTAGGGTTAGGGTTAGGGTTAGGGTTAGGGTTAGGGTTAGGGTTAGGGTTAGGGTTAGGGTTAGGGTTAGGGTTAGGGTTAGGGTTAGGGTTAGGGTTAGGGTTAGGGTTAGGGTTAGGGTTAGGGTTAGGGTTAGGGTTAGGGTTAGGGTTAGGGTTAGGGTTAGGGTTAGGGTTAGGGTTAGGGTTAGGGTTAGGGTTAGGGTTAGGGTTAGGGTTAGGGTTAGGGTTAGGGTTAGGGTTAGGGTTAGGGTTAGGGTTAGGGTTAGGGTTAGGGTTAGGGTTAGGGTTAGGGTTAGGGTTAGGGTTAGGGTTAGGGTTAGGGTTAGGGTTAGGGTTAGGGTTAGGGTTAGGGTTAGGGTTAGGGTTAGGGTTAGGGTTAGGGTTAGGGTTAGGGTTAGGGTTAGGGTTAGGGTTAGGGTTAGGGTTAGGGTTAGGGTTAGGGTTAGGGTTAGGGTTAGGGTTAGGGTTAGGGTTAGGGTTAGGGTTAGGGTTAGGGTTAGGGTTAGGGTTAGGGTTAGGGTTAGGGTTAGGGTTAGGGTTAGGGTTAGGGTTAGGGTTAGGGTTAGGGTTAGGGTTAGGGTTAGGGTTAGGGTTAGGGTTAGGGTTAGGGTTAGTTAGGGTTAGGGTTAGGGTTAGGGTTAGGGTTAGGGTTAGGGTTAGGGTTAGGGTTAGGGTTAGGGTTAGGGTTAGGGTTAGGGTTAGGGTTAGGGTTAGGGTTAGGGTTAGGGTTAGGGTTAGGGTTAGGGTTAGGGTTAGGGTTAGGGTTAGGGTTAGGGTTAGGGTTAGGGTTAGGGTTAGGGTTAGGGTTAGGGTTAGGGTTAGGGTTAGGGTTAGGGTTAGGGTTAGGGTTAGTGGCGTTTTCGGGGACCCAAATATGGTCTATCTGGGGACACGGTCTAGGTCGGGGACCCAAGAAATGGTCTAGGCGGGGGACCCTGGTCTATAGGGGGACCCAGCCCTGGTCTATTGGGGGACCCATTAGAATAAAGAAGGAATTTTAAAGTGATATAGTATTTTTATTGAGAGTATCTGTGAGCTTTAAACCTGTATGTTTCTTTTAAGCTGGGTGTTCTGAACATGTTTTGTTCTTAGATCTAATTAAAAAAGTGGCTCCTTAACTTATTATCCAACTTTGTAGTTTTTGGTATGGTCTATTGGGGGACCCATTAAAATAAAGAAGGAATTTTAATGTGATCTAGTATTTTTTTGGAGAGTATTTGAGAGCTTTAAACCTGTATGTTTCTTTTAAGCTGGGTGTTCTGAACATGTTTTGTTCTTAGACTTAATTAAAAAAGTGGCTCCTTATACTTATATCCAACTTAGTAGTTTTATGGTATGGTCTATTGGGGGACCCGTTAAAATAAAGAAGGAATTTAAAGGCGATATAGTATTTTTTCTGAGAGTATCTGAAAGCTTAAAACCTACATGGTTAGCCTTATCTGGATGTTCTGAACAACATTTGTTCTTTGACCTATTTAAAAAAACCGGCCTAAAGGGTTATATTCACACCATGATTAGAGACCAAAGTTCGAGTCCGTGTTCAACTCGGTTAGTGGGTTCTAAAAATCTAGGCCTGTGATATGTTGTAGAGTTGGATGTTCTGAACAACATTTATTCCTAGACCTTATTAAAAATGTGGCTCTGAGTCACATTAATCTTGTCCCAAAAGAACACCCCTAAACCATTTACTTTAACGTTATAGGGTGACCTAAGTCCGATCCCCAGTAGGACCCTTAGGGTTGTTGGATACCGCTCAAATGTTCAGGGGGTGTGTATAAATGATTTATCTAGGTAACTCTATGCCTAAAAAATAAAAAAATATACTTCGGGGTTTATGGTCCAACCTTGTCAGAGACCAAGGTTTGAGTCCCTGTAAAGACCCGGTCGGTGGGTTCTAAGTACCTAGGCCTCAGATATGTTGTAAAGATGGGTGTTCTAAACATCTTTTATTCTTTGACATTATTTAAAATGTGGCTGTGAGTCTCATTATTATTGTCCCAAAAGACCACCCCTAAACCAGTACTTTAACGTTATAGGGTGACCTAAGTCCGATCCCCAGTAGGACCCTAAGGGTTGTTGGATACCGCTCAAATTTTCAGGGGATGTGTATAAATGATTTATTTAGGTGACTCTATGCCTAAAAAATACAAAAAAATACTTAGGGGTTTATGGTCCAACCATGATCAGAGACCAAAGTTCGAGTCTCTGTAGGACCCGGTCGGTGGGTTCTAAGTACCTTGGCCTCAGATATGTTGTAGAGCTGGATGTTCTGAACATCTTTTATTCTTTGACTTTATTAAAAATGTGGCTGTGGGTCACATTATTTTTGTCCCCAAAGCCCTTCTGATTTTTCCTATATAAAGTAGACTGAAAGTAAAGCAAAAGGCGCCTTAAGGAATAGACAGTTTGCTTTAAAAGTGTTTTTTAGGGTTACTGGGCCTATATGAACTTGAAACAAACCAAAGAAACTGTTAGAAAAACTTTTATTTTTTTCAAGAAAACTCTAAGGGTTACCCCTTAGACTCAAAAAAAAAAAAAAAAAAAAAGGCGTTAGAATAACCCGGTTTTCGACTATAATGTAGAGTTTGACTCTCTGAACAACATTTGTTCTTTGATATATTTAGAAATGTGGCCGAAAAGTACTTTAACCTTGTTCCAATGATCCAAATGATATGGGGTGACCTCAGTCCGATCCCCAGTAGGACCCTAAGGGGTTGTTGGATACCGCTCAAATTTTCAGAGGGGGTGTATAAATGATTTATCTAGGTGTCTTTAGGCCTTAAAAATAGAAAAAAAGACTTTGGGGTTTATGGTCCCACTATGGTCAAAGACCAAGGTTCGAGCCCGTGCAAGACCCGGTTGGTGGGTTCTAAGTACCCGGGCCTCAGATATGTTGTAGAGCTTTATGTTCTGAACAACTTTTATTCTTTGACCTTATTAAAAATATGGCTGTGAGTCTCAGTATTCTTGTCCCAAAAGCCCCACCCCCTCTGATTTGGCTGTTTTCATAGAATAACCTAAGTCCGAATGCAGGACAGAGGGGGGTGGTGTGTTTCGGGCAGGTATAGCCTGTCCTAGAGCCATATTTCTATATAAGTGAAAGAACAAAGGTTGTTCAGAAGGGTCCGGGCTACAAGGAAATGCATAGTTTATGTAGGTATTAGCAAACAGTGTAGCTCCAGATCATCTCATAACATTTATGGTCTATGGGTCCCCCAAACCCCAACCCTAACCCTAGGTGGAGATAGGGTGACCTTATTTGAAAATTCAAAAAATATATTTATAGACACCTTAGAGCTCTAAAATAAGCGCTAGGCTGCTCAAAAATGTCTGTTCTAGCCTCAGCAAGTCTCACTTATATCGAGATGTTCCATTTAACGAAGTTATGACAGCCGAAACACTAACCCTAACCCAATTTTTGACCCTGTTTTGAGTTAGACATAATAGAGTGGCCAAGAACGTTCTTAAATATGGATTTTCTAACCACATATCAGTACATATAAGCCTTATTTTCAGTTCTTCTGAGTCTGAGCTCAATGAAGCTTTAAACAGAGCTCAACAAAAAAATCAAAGTAGGTAGGGGTCAAGGAGTCATTTTTGTCACTTTTTGGTCATGTTCGGAGGTCAAGCTAGGTGACTAAAACGCCGAGTTCCCATGAGCTACTACCTGTATCTTGAGTTTAGAGTTCCGTTTCCAGAAATATGAACTCAGATTATGGAATTTCCACCTAGTTCAAAAGATATGAGTATCCATATTAGGTAGGGGTGTCTGACTTCAACTTTTTTTTAAAAATGTTTAATCTTAACCCTAACCCTTTATTTGAGGGACTACGATTAAGGTAAAAAATACGTATTCCCTAACTTTTAACGCTCTTTAAAGTAATCCTGGTTTCAACGCAATAAAACGCCCAAAAATGACATTTTTTAGCCATTTTTCCTTAACTGGGGGACCCACTTGGGTCCCCATTTAGACCCCAATAACCCCAAAAACTTTTTGCCTAGGGTTAGCACTTTTAAATAGCACTAGCACTGATTTTAAAACATGGTTAGCCTTTTTTTGCGCCTAATTTCATCCCTGCAAAAGGTTTTCCCTTATCTCACAAGAATAACAAAGTTGACCCTAACCCCACATAATACTGAGATTCATGTAGTACAGACCTAGGGTTAGACCTATACCCCATTTTTTGGTCTAACTTTCTAACTTTTTCTAGGGAAACTAGATATCAAAAAGCCGCCAAAAACGTCTAGAGATACGTATATCTAACTACGTACGTGATACTTCTCAACAATAACCCCGTTTCTTAAATAGCAATGGGGTTAAGTTGAATATTTTTTTAACCCCATGACCAAACTAAGCCGTGGTTAAACACAGACTGTATTACGATCCTTGTTAGATATAAATCCCTACTTGATATCTAAAAACCGTCCTTAACCCCATGCTAGAAGTACCCCTAGGGTTAAATGGTCTATGGGGGACCCTGGGGTTGGGGTGATTATCCTAATTAGGGTTAGGGTTAGGGTTAGGGTTAGGGTTAGGGTTAGGGTTAGGGTTAGGGTTAGGGTTAGGGTTAGGGTTAGGGTTAGGGTTAGGGTTAGGGTTAGGGTTAGGGTTAGGGTTAGGGTTAGGGTTAGGGTTAGGGTTAGGGTTAGGGTTAGGGTTAGGGTTAGGGTTAGGGTTAGGGTTAGGGTTAGGGTTAGGGTTAGGGTTAGGGTTAGGGTTAGGGTTAGGGTTAGGGTTAGGGTTAGGGTTAGGGTTAGGGTTAGGGTTAGGGTTAGGGTTAGGGTTAGGGTTAGGGTTAGGGTTAGGGTTAGGGTTAGGGTTAGGGTTAGGGTTAGGGTTAGGGTTAGGGTTAGGGTTAGGGTTAGGGGTTAGGGTTAGGGTTAGGGTTAGGGTTAGGGTTAGGGTTAGGGTTAGGGTTAGGGTTAGGGTTAGGGTTAGGGTTAGGGTTAGGGTTAGGGTTAGGGTTAGGGTTAGGGTTAGGGTTAGGGTTAGGGTTAGGGTTAGGGTTAGGGTTAGGGTTAGGGTTAGGGTTAGGTTAGGGTTAGGGTTAGGGTTAGGGTTAGGGTTAGGGTTAGGGTTAGGGTTAGGGTTAGGGTTAGGGTTAGGGTTAGGGTTAGGGTTAGGGTTAGGGTTAGGGTTAGGGTTAGGGTTAGGGTTAGGGTTAGGGTTAGGGTTAGGGTTAGGGTTAGGGTTAGGGTTAGGGTTAGGGTTAGGGTTAGGGTTAGGGTTAGGGTTAGGGTTAGGGTTAGGGTTAGGGTTAGGGTTAGGGTTAGGGTTAGGGTTAGGGTTAGGGTTAGGGTTAGGGTTAGGGTTAGGGTTAGGGTTAGGGTTAGGGTTAGGGTTAGGGTTAGGGTTAGGGTTAGGGTTAGGGTTAGGGTTAGGGTTAGGGTTAGGGTTAGGGTTAGGGTTAGGGTTAGGGTTAGGGTTAGGGTTAGGGTTAGGGTTAGGGTTAGGGTTAGGGTTAGGGTTAGGGTTAGGGTTAGGGTTAGGGTTAGGGTTAGGGTTAGGGTTAGGGTTAGGGTTAGGGTTAGGGTTAGGGTTAGGGTTAGGGTTAGGGTTAGGGTTAGGGTTAGGGTTAGGGTTAGGGTTAGGGTTAGGGTTAGGGTTAGGGTTAGGGTTAGGGTTAGGGTTAGGGTTAGGGTTAGGGTTAGGGTTAGGGTTAGGGTTAGGGTTAGGGTTAGGGTTAGGGTTAGGGTTAGGGTTAGGGTTAGGGTTAGGGTTAGGGTTAGGGTTAGGGTTAGGGTTAGGGTTAGGGTTAGGGTTAGGGTTAGGGTTAGGGTTAGGGTTAGGGTTAGGGTTAGGGTTAGGGTTAGGGTTAGGGTTAGGGTTAGGGTTAGGGTTAGGGTTAGGGTTAGGGTTAGGGTTAGGGTTAGGGTTAGGGTTAGGGTTAGGGTTAGGGTTAGGGTTAGGGTTAGGGTTAGGGTTAGGGTTAGGGTTAGGGTTAGGGTTAGGGTTAGGGTTAGGGTTAGGGTTAGGGTTAGGGTTAGGGTTAGGGTTAGGGTTAGGGTTAGGGTTAGGGTTAGGGTTAGGGTTAGGGTTAGGGTTAGGGTTAGGGTTAGGGTTAGGGTTAGGGTTAGGGTTAGGGTTAGGGTTAGGGTTAGGGTTAGGGTTAGGGTTAGGGTTAGGGTTAGGGTTAGGGTTAGGGTTAGGGTTAGGGTTAGGGTTAGGGTTAGGGTTAGGGTTAGGGTTAGGGTTAGGGTTAGGGTTAGGGTTAGGGTTAGGGTTAGGGTTAGGGTTAGGGTTAGGGTTAGGGTTAGGGTTAGGGTTAGGGTTAGGGTTAGGGTTAGGGTTAGGGTTAGGGTTAGGGTTAGGGTTAGGGTTAGGGTTAGGGTTAGGGTTAGGGTTAGGGTTAGGGTTAGGGTTAGGGTTAGGGTTAGGGTTAGGGTTAGGGTTAGGGTTAGGGTTAGGGTTAGGGTTAGGGTTAGGGTTAGGGTTAGGGTTAGGGTTAGGGTTAGGGTTAGGGTTAGGGTTAGGGTTAGGGTTAGGGTTAGGGTTAGGGTTAGGGTTAGGGTTAGGGTTAGGGTTAGGGTTAGGGTTAGGGTTAGGGTTAGGGTTAGGGTTAGGGTTAGGGTTAGGGTTAGGGTTAGGGTTAGGGTTAGGGTTAGGGTTAGGGTTAGGGTTAGGGTTAGGGTTAGGGTTAGGGTTAGGGTTAGGGTTAGGGTTAGGGTTAGGGTTAGGGTTAGGGTTAGGGTTAGGGTTAGGGTTAGGGTTAGGGTTAGGGTTAGGGTTAGGGTTAGGGTTAGGGTTAGGGTTAGGGTTAGGGTTAGGGTTAGGGTTAGGGTTAGGGTTAGGGTTAGGGTTAGGGTTAGGGTTAGGGTTAGGGTTAGGGTTAGGGTTAGGGTTAGGGTTAGGGTTAGGGTTAGGGTTAGGGTTAGGGTTAGGGTTAGGGTTAGGGTTAGGGTTAGGGTTAGGGTTAGGGTTAGGGTTAGGGTTAGGGTTAGGGTTAGGGTTAGGGTTAGGGTTAGGGTTAGGGTTAGGGTTAGGGTTAGGGTTAGGGTTAGGGTTAGGGTTAGGGTTAGGGTTAGGGTTAGGGTTAGGGTTAGGGTTAGGGTTAGGGTTAGGGTTAGGGTTAGGGTTAGGGTTAGGGTTAGGGTTAGGGTTAGGGTTAGGGTTAGGGTTAGGGTTAGGGTTAGGGTTAGGGTTAGGGTTAGGGTTAGGGTTAGGGTTAGGGTTAGGGTTAGGGTTAGGGTTAGGGTTAGGGTTAGGGTTAGGGTTAGGGTTAGGGTTAGGGTTAGGGTTAGGGTTAGGGTTAGGGTTAGGGTTAGGGTTAGGGTTAGGGTTAGGGTTAGGGTTAGGGTTAGGGTTAGGGTTAGGGTTAGGGTTAGGGTTAGGGTTAGGGTTAGGGTTAGGGTTAGGGTTAGGGTTAGGGTTAGGGTTAGGGTTAGGGTTAGGGTTAGGGTTAGGGTTAGGGTTAGGGTTAGGGTTAGGGTTAGGGTTAGGGTTAGGGTTAGGGTTAGGGTTAGGGTTAGGGTTAGGGTTAGGGTTAGGGTTAGGGTTAGGGTTAGGGTTAGGGTTAGGGTTAGGGTTAGGGTTAGGGTTAGGGTTAGGGTTAGGGTTAGGGTTAGGGTTAGGGTTAGGGTTAGGGTTAGGGTTAGGGTTAGGGTTAGGGTTAGGGTTAGGGTTAGGGTTAGGGTTAGGGTTAGGGTTAGGGTTAGGGTTAGGGTTAGGGTTAGGGTTAGGGTTAGGGTTAGGGTTAGGGTTAGGGTTAGGGTTAGGGTTAGGGTTAGGGTTAGGGTTAGGGTTAGGGTTAGGGTTAGGGTTAGGGTTAGGGTTAGGGTTAGGGTTAGGGTTAGGGTTAGGGTTAGGGTTAGGGTTAGGGTTAGGGTTAGGGTTAGGGTTAGGGTTAGGGTTAGGGTTAGGGTTAGGGTTAGGGTTAGGGTTAGGGTTAGGGTTAGGGTTAGGGTTAGGGTTAGGGTTAGGGTTAGGGTTAGGGTTAGGGTTAGGGTTAGGGTTAGGGTTAGGGTTAGGGTTAGGGTTAGGGTTAGGGTTAGGGTTAGGGTTAGGGTTAGGGTTAGGGTTAGGGTTAGGGTTAGGGTTAGGGTTAGGGTTAGGGTTAGGGTTAGGGTTAGGGTTAGGGTTAGGGTTAGGGTTAGGGTTAGGGTTAGGGTTAGGGTTAGGGTTAGGGTTAGGGTTAGGGTTAGGGTTAGGGTTAGGGTTAGGGTTAGGGTTAGGGTTAGGGTTAGGGTTAGGGTTAGGGTTAGGGTTAGGGTTAGGGTTAGGGTTAGGGTTAGGGTTAGGGTTAGGGTTAGGGTTAGGGTTAGGGTTAGGGTTAGGGTTAGGGTTAGGGTTAGGGTTAGGGTTAGGGTTAGGGTTAGGGTTAGGGTTAGGGTTAGGGTTAGGGTTAGGGTTAGGGTTAGGGTTAGGGTTAGGGTTAGGGTTAGGGTTAGGGTTAGGGTTAGGGTTAGGGTTAGGGTTAGGGTTAGGGTTAGGGTTAGGGTTAGGGTTAGGGTTAGGGTTAGGGTTAGGGTTAGGGTTAGGGTTAGGGTTAGGGTTAGGGTTAGGGTTAGGGTTAGGGTTAGGGTTAGGGTTAGGGTTAGGGTTAGGGTTAGGGTTAGGGTTAGGGTTAGGGTTAGGGTTAGGGTTAGGGTTAGGGTTAGGGTTAGGGTTAGGGTTAGGGTTAGGGTTAGGGTTAGGGTTAGGGTTAGGGTTAGGGTTAGGGTTAGGGTTAGGGTTAGGGTTAGGGTTAGGGTTAGGGTTAGGGTTAGGGTTAGGGTTAGGGTTAGGGTTAGGGTTAGGGTTAGGGTTAGGGTTAGGGTTAGGGTTAGGGTTAGGGTTAGGGTTAGGGTTAGGGTTAGGGTTAGGGTTAGGGTTAGGGTTAGGGTTAGGGTTAGGGTTAGGGTTAGGGTTAGGGTTAGGGTTAGGGTTAGGGTTAGGGTTAGGGTTAGGGTTAGGGTTAGGGTTAGGGTTAGGGTTAGGGTTAGGGTTAGGGTTAGGGTTAGGGTTAGGGTTAGGGTTAGGGTTAGGGTTAGGGTTAGGGTTAGGGTTAGGGTTAGGGTTAGGGTTAGGGTTAGGGTTAGGGTTAGGGTTAGGGTTAGGGTTAGGGTTAGGGTTAGGGTTAGGGTTAGGGTTAGGGTTAGGGTTAGGGTTAGGGTTAGGGTTAGGGTTAGGGTTAGGGTTAGGGTTAGGGTTAGGGTTAGGGTTAGGGTTAGGGTTAGGGTTAGGGTTAGGGTTAGGGTTAGGGTTAGGGTTAGGGTTAGGGTTAGGGTTAGGGTTAGGGTTAGGGTTAGGGTTAGGGTTAGGGTTAGGGTTAGGGTTAGGGTTAGGGTTAGGGTTAGGGTTAGGGTTAGGGTTAGGGTTAGGGTTAGGGTTAGGGTTAGGGTTAGGGTTAGGGTTAGGGTTAGGGTTAGGGTTAGGGTTAGGGTTAGGGTTAGGGTTAGGGTTAGGGTTAGGGTTAGGGTTAGGGTTAGGGTTAGGGTTAGGGTTAGGGTTAGGGTTAGGGTTAGGGTTAGGGTTAGGGTTAGGGTTAGGGTTAGGGTTAGGGTTAGGGTTAGGTTAGGGTTAGGGTTAGGGTTAGGGTTAGGGTTAGGGTTAGGGTTAGGGTTAGGGTTAGGGTTAGGGTTAGGGTTAGGGTTAGGGTTAGGGTTAGGGTTAGGGTTAGGGTTAGGGTTAGGGTTAGGGTTAGGGTTAGGGTGAGGGTTAGGGTTAGGGTTAGGGTTAGGGTTAGGGTTAGGGTTAGGGTTAGGGTTAGGGTTAGGGTTAGGGTTAGGGTTAGGGTTAGGGTTAGGGTTAGGGTTAGGGTTAGGGTTAGGGTTAGGGTTAGGGTTAGGGTTAGGGTTAGGGTTAGGGTTAGGGTTAGGGTTAGGGTTAGGGTTAGGGTTAGGGTTAGGGTTAGGGTTAGGGTTAGGGTTAGGGTTAGGGTTAGGGTTAGGGTTAGGGTTAGGGTTAGGGTTAGGGTTAGGGTTAGGGTTAGGGTTAGGGTTAGGGTTAGGGTTAGGGTTAGGGTTAGGGTTAGGGTTTAGGGTTAGGGTTAGGGTTAGGGTTAGGGTTAGGGTTAGGGTTAGGGTTAGGGTTAGGGTTAGGGTTAGGGTTAGGGTTAGGGTTAGGGTTAGGTTAGGGTTAGGGTTAGGGTTAGGGTTAGGGTTAGGGTTAGGGTTAGGGTTAGGGTTAGGGTTAGGGTTAGGGTTTAGGGTTAGGGTTAGGGTTAGGGTTAGGGTTAGGGTTAGGGTTAGGGTTAGGGTTAGGGTTAGGGTTAGGGTTAGGGTTAGGGTTAGGGTTAGGGTTAGGGTTAGGGTTAGGGTTAGGGTTAGGGTTAGGGTTAGGGTTAGGGTTAGGGTTAGGGTTAGGGTTAGGGTTAGGGTTAGGGTTAGGGTTAGGGTTAGGGTTAGGGTTAGGGTTAGGGTTAGGGTTAGGGTTAGGGTTAGGGTTAGGGTTAGGGTTAGGGTTAGGGTTAGGGTTAGGGTTAGGGTTAGGGTTAGGGTTAGGGTTAGGGTTAGGGTTAGGGTTAGGGTTAGGGTTAGGGTTAGGGTTAGGGTTAGGGTTAGGGTTAGGGTTAGGGTTAGGGTTAGGGTTAGGGTTAGGGTTAGGGTTAGGGTTAGGTTAGGGTTAGGGTTAGGGTTAGGGTTAGGGTTAGGGTTAGGGTTAGGGTTAGGGTTAGGGTTAGGTTAGGGTTAGGGTTAGGGTTAGGGTTAGGGTTAGGGTTAGGGTTAGGGTTAGGGTTAGGGTTAGGGTTAGGGTTAGGGTTAGGGTTAGGGTTAGGGTTAGGGTTAGGGTTAGGGTTAGGGTTAGGGTTAGGGTTAGGGTTAGGGTTAGGGTTAGGGTTAGGGTTAGGGTTAGGGTTAGGGTTAGGGTTAGGTTAGGGTTAGGGTTAGGGTTAGGGTTAGGGTTAGGGTTAGGGTTAGGGTTAGGGTTAGGGTTAGGGTTAGGGTTTAGGGTTAGGGTTAGGGTTAGGGTTAGGGTTAGGGTTAGGGTTAGGGTTAGGGTTAGGGGTTAGGGTTAGGGTTAGGGTTAGGGTTAGGGTTAGGGTTAGGGTTAGGGTTAGGGTTAGGGTTAGGG